>PVKZ01005540.1:0-51295 GCA_004027375.1 Macroglossus sobrinus | reverse complement strand
CCCCACTGAAGAGTCGCTGAATCCAGAACAAGCTGAGATCTGGACCGGCAGCCAGACTTCCCTCAAATTTTAATCTAATATTTGCCGATCTGTTTCCTAAAAGAGATTGAAAGGAAGAGGGCGTACTTCCCTTTGAAGGAGATCAGAAAATATCGAAGGGTTGGGAGGCCCAAGAGCAATCCGTGATAGAGACACAGCCGCTCACTGAGAGCAAGGTGGGGTTTGGAGTAGACGTCTCGGGAGTGTGCAAAGATGACTGGGCAGTGGCGTTCACCGTCACCTTACAAAACGTGGCATCACACAACAACAGTCTTGTGGAACGACATGATACATGTTCTCTCTAGAAACTGGAAAATACAGATAAGAAAAATAAAGACCACCTGTTACTTTACTACTCTACTATTTTGCATATCCTTCCTGTCATTTTTCTTTGGATATATATACATACATTTAACCCTCACCCTCACCCCCCCAAAAAACAAGGGATGGCCTCTTGCAGCACATTGTTCTGCAACCTGCTTTTAAAACTTAGGTGAACACATTCCACGTCAATCAGTGCACTTCCGTTATTGTAAACACGTAGTAGTACTGCTATTACACTGCATAGAGATACTATTTAACTACTTACTTGGCGACAGCATTTGACTGTTATAAACAGTGTTGTAGAGAACATCCATCCAACTGCATAACCAAATGTTTTCTCCCATACCATAGTTATTCTTAAAATGTTCCTATGCTTTTATTTTTGAGTATGCAGCACATGCACATGATACAAAATAGCATCGTTTTTCTCTAGGAAATATGTGTGTAGCCTGAACTGCTAAATCAAAGCGCACGAACATTGAATAAACTTTGTGTTTGTACTGCCGTAATGGCCCTTTCCAAATGGACCCGTTTACACTCCCACCAAAAGTGCTACCTGTTTCTAGTATTTGACTATCTGTGAGGGGGGAAAAACTCATTTCTTGCTTACTTGTGGGAGTTATTTGGTTTATAATCCCCTCTTTGCCTTTTTTGCCTCTCAAAATCCTGCCCGCCCTTCAAGGCCTGTCTCAAACACCACCTCCCACCTGACCCCTCCCTTACACCTGCCAGCGCAGTGAAGTCACCGCTTCTGCTCTGTCTTGTCCTTTGCAGTCAGCGGGAAGCACTGTGTCTCGCTCCGTTTTTAATCTTTTGCGTGCCGCACACTGCATTGCACATATTTAGGACTCAGTAAATACTGAGCGAAATTGGGAGTCCACCGGGAAGGAGCGATGGCCGCAGAAAGCAGTCTCCCAGGAGAGAGAGAGAAAGAATAAAAATGTCATCAAGCTTAAGGCCGCGCAAGCTCTCTGCAAAGGGTAGGACTCTGGCATTTCATTCGGGCAGCCCAGGCTTGACATTTTTCGTTTATAACTGACATATTTTGTCAGTTTTCTCATTTTAACCACAGGTAGTGGGATTCTTCTCAAGCCAGGAATTTTTTTTGTAATGATCCAACTTTCCATTAAAAGTTATTTGCTCAATAAATTGGTGTTGGCTACCATCAGACACTGAGATTTCTTTCTTATTTTTACTGCTCATCCTTCCCCCGCTCCCTGTACTTGCTTCAGACTTCTTCAGCTCTGTTCTGTCCTCATGAGTCTTTTTTCTTTTCTTTTCAAACTTTAAACTTTGGAGCATCATTCACAAATTTTCAGATAAAATTGTTTTACTTTTTTTTTCCTTTTTAAGCCAAAGGCTCCTTTCTGTACTTAAAACGTCCATTACATTTTGCCTTCTGTCTTCCCTTTTAACCAAATATACAGTGTTTTATTTCCACTTAATCCTTTCTTTCCTACTTGAGCGTATTTTTGTGGTGCTGAGTAGAATTATGAGAAGGCACAGTAGTAAAACAGCCTGTAAAACCTTGGGGTAGGAACATTTCCGGGGGCTCCACCCCACCCAGTGTCCCTGCCACGCCCTAGCGAGGACCTTTCTGGGCAGGCGCTGCTCTTGGTTCCTCTCTGAGCCCTAGACCGTGTCACTCAGGACTCTTAGCCGCACCAAGGAAACTAGAAAGCAGCTGGCTGTGCTCACGTTACAAGATGGAGGGGAGGTTTTAGGGCGGTTGATTCAGCATCTCTGGGGCAACTTGTCTACCCCAGGATGCAAGGCTCTGTCTTCAGGTGTCTTGTCCTTATAGGACACGGCCTCCAGCAGGGAGGGGCACGCTTTGAACAGGGAGAAAGATCCCGGTCCCCTCCCCGTCGGGTCCCACTGGCAAGGGGTCCTGTGAGCCTTGCTCTGCTTCAGAAGAGCTTGCCGCACTGGGCGCCCGGTGGTTCCTGCTGCGGTCGGGGGACAAGGGAGGAAGGGAGCCGCTATGGAGACTGCGCCTGCAGGGGCTGCCGCGGGTGTAACTCTCCCGTGCATGGAGCTCAGTCCTTCCTGTGCCTTCCACCAGCCAGTTGTAGTGCTGCTCGTTGGGGTCCCCATGCCATTTAGCTCTCCTTGCTCGTGGGAAGTCCTAGAGATGTGTGACAGTGCCGTTAGGACCGTTGCCGAGTCTGACCCCCTGCTGTGGAATGTCCTCAGTTCCTTAACCCTGGGACGAGCGCATGTGGCCTCAGTAGCCGCCACTGAATCCACCCCTTTGGCACCATCTTCCAGACGTGGACTTCCGGGTCCCCGGCCACCCTGCTTTCCCTGGCCTGTGGACGCGGTCACTCGCTCCAGGGCCAGCCTGGGCCAGACGATGAACGCAGGAGCAGCTCTGGGCCGTGCAGCTGCTGGCGTTCGGAACCGTTTTCCTGTTGTAGCCTCGTGTGCTTCCCTGGGCGCCTGAGTGCTCACCTGACCGCCCCACTGCTAACTGCTGAGCCCTGCCAGTGACCCAGGCTCCCTGTCACCTGCCCCTGCCCCCGCCGCAGTCATCAGCTGTGGAATCTTCCGTCTCAGCCACCCTTAGCCATCTGACGTTTCTGAATTTCCTGGGTGGCTTTACACCTGCCTGCCTTTGCACAAAATAGCTTCCCTTTCTAGAATGCTCCTTCTCCCTTGTAACACGGCGGAACCCTGCATTTCCTCAAGATTTACCTCAGCAGGCATCGCTCTTCTGAAACCTTCGTGATTCTCCCCCACCCCCTGGGGCAGAGTTAATCAGTCACTTTTCAGTCACGCTCTGTACAAGCTTTTGTTGTTAAACATTCACACAGTGTTGTAATTATTTGTTTTCTATCCTACATTGAGCTTCCAGAGTATAGAATCGTATTTTTATTTCTACAACTTCAGCACTCATCATAGGTTTACTGCCTTAAAAGTGCTCTATAAATATTGGTTGAAATAAATGAACGAATGATAACCCAAACTTGCTGATCCAATAGCTACTTTATATCATCCTTACAATAGGAAATCTATATAGTAAAATATGATAAATTATTAAAAAAAACAGATATTGTTATGTTCTCTAAACCTGATTCTTATAGCCCATTACATTTCTTTCTTCAAAATACTTTTTATTTTTTCAATTACAGTGGACAATACAATACGATTCTAATTTCAGGTAGACAGCGTAGAGATTCTGCATTTCTATAACTTACGAGGGGATCACCCCGATAAGTCTAGTGCCCATGTGACACCACATGTGGTTATTACAGTATTACCGACTGCGTGACTGTTTTCATATCTGCCAGTTGGTGCTGCTTAATCCCTCCTCCTTTTTCACCCAGCCCCCGAACTGCCGTCTCATCTGGCGACCGTCCGTCAGTTAGTTCTCTGTGTCTGAGAGTTTGTTTCTGTTTTGTTTGTCCATTTATCTGGTTTCTTTAGATGCCACATGTCAGTGAAATCATAGTGGTATTTGTCTTTCTCTGACTGATTTCACTTAGCATAACACCCTCTAGGTCATCCACGTTGTCCCAAGAGTCTCTTCTTTTTATAGCCGAGTAACATTCCGTTGTCTTTGTGCACATCCTTATCCATTCGTCTATTGATGGGCACTTGGTTGCTTCCATATCTTGCCTTTTGTAAACAATGCCAAAATGAATGCAGGGGTGCATGTATCTTTTCGAATTAGTGTTTTAGATTTCTTTGGATAAATACCCAGAAGTGCAATTGCTGAGTCATGTGGTAGTTCTATTTTTAATTTTTCGAGGAACCTCCAGACTGTTTTCCATTGTGGCTGCACCAGTTTACAATCCCACAGACAGGGCACGAGGGTTTGCTTTTTTCCTCCACAGCCTCGCCAACACTTGTTTGTTGATTTATTGAGGATAACCGTTCTGACGGGTGTGAGGCGATACTCATCGTGGCTTGAATTTGCATTTCCTTGATGAGTAGTGATGTTGAGCATCTTTTCATACGTCTGCTGTCCATCTGTATGTCCTCTGCCCATTTTTCAGTCAGATTCTGTGTGTCTCTGTGTGTGTGTGTGTGTGTGTGTGTGTGTGTGTGTGTGTGTGTGTGTGTGAAGTGGTATGAGTTCCTTATCTATTTTGGATATTCACCTCTTACCATTGGCGAATATCTTCTCCCACTCAGTAGATTGTCTTTTCGTTTTGTTGGATGATTCCCTTACCTGTGCAAAAATGTTTTAGTTTGATGGAGTTCATTTGTTTTTCTTTTCTTGTTTCCTTTGCCCTAGGAGACATATACAAAAAATATTACTAAGAGCGGTGTCAGGGAGTTTACTGCCTGTGTTTTCTCTAGGAGTTTTATGATTTCGGGTCATATGTTTAAGTGTTTAATCCATGTTAAGTTTATTCTTGTATTTGGTAGTATAAGAAAGTGGTCTAGTTTCATTGTCTAGCATGTATCTGTCCAGTTTTCCCAACACCACTTGTTGAAGAGACTGTCTTTACCCCTTCTCTTCTTGCCTCCTTTGCCATAGATTAATTGACCATGTAGGCGTGGGTTCACTTCTGGGCTCTCTGTTCTGTTCATTGATCTGTGTGTGTCTTTACGCCAGTCCCATGCTGTTCTGATGCCTCTAGCCTCGTACAGTTTGGTATCAGGTGGTATGATGCCTCCAACTTTGTTCTTCTTTCTCAGGGCTGCTTTGGCTATTTAGGGTCTTTTATGGTTCCATATAAATGTTACAAGTATTTTTTCTAGTTCTGTGAAAAATGCCATTGGTATTTTGATTGGGATTGCATTGAATCTGGATTGCTTTGAGTAGTATGGACATTTTAACAATGGTAATTCTTCCTTTCCATGCACGCTATGTATGCTTCCATTTATTTGCATCTTCTTAAATTTCTTTCTTCAGTGTCTTACAGTTTTCCAAATATAGATCTTCTACCTACTTGGTTAAATTTATTCCCAGGTATTTTATTCTTTTTGATGCAATTGTAAATGGGATTTTTTAAATTTCTCTTTCTAATAGTTAATTATTGGTATATAAAAATGCAGCCAATTTATAAATATTAATTTTGTATCCTGCTCCTTTAATGCATTCATCTGTTAGTCCTGATAGTTTTTCGGTGAAATCTTTAGGATTCTCTCTATAATGTCATATCATCTGCAAATAATGACAGTTTTACTACTTCCTTTCCAATTTGGATGCTTATTGTTTCTTTTTCTTGTCTGACTGCTGTGGCAAGGCCTTCCAATACTATGTTGAATAAAAGCAGTGAAAGTAGAGATCCTTATCTTGTTCCTGATCTTAAAGAAAAAACTTCCAGTTTTCCACCATTGACTGTGATGCTAGCTGTGGGTTTGTCATATATGGCTTTTATTATATTTAGGCATGCTCCCTCTGTTACCCACTTTGCTGAGAGTTTTTATCATTAATGGATTCTGGATTTTGAAAAACAGCATTTCTGCATCTTTCGATATGGTCATATGATTATTTTATCCTTCATTTTTTTTTTGTGGTATATATCACGTTAAGTGATTTGCAGATATTAAACCAACCTTGCACCCCAGGAATAAATCCTACTTGATCACGGTGTACGATCTTTTTAGTGTATTGCTAAATTCAGTTTGCTAATATTTTGTTGGGGTTTTTGCATCTGTGTTCATCAGGGATATGGCCTATACTTTTCTTTTTTTGACATACTAGACTGAGGACCAGAACAGTAAGTGACTAACCTCGGGCCACATGATGATGAGAGGCAGAGCTGGGACTAGGTTTCTGTCTTTGTCTCTCACATATCATGTCTTACAGTTTCTGTGACACCACCTTGCCAGATCGATTTTTTTGGGGGGGTGGAGGGTTGGGGGTGGGGTGTAATTAGCATCATCCAAATGGCTGTCAAAGACTCTGCCTCTCTTCTCTGTGCTTTTACTCACTTGAGCCTTTTTGCTACCCAAGTCCTGCCTTCCTTTTCGGCCTTCTTCACTCAAAACCACTGACCCCTCTCCTGAGTTCCCATGGCTGGTGTAGCGCATGAGGCAGTCCATGCAGTGATGGACAAGTATGGGCTTTGGGGGTCACAGAGCCCTGGGTCCACATTACGCACCCCCACTTACTGTGTGACTGACAAATAGGGTCTCTGTTTTCAGATCTGTAATTAGGAAGAATAATAACAGTTCCTACTTTATAGGGTTGATGTGAGAATCCAGTCAGATGTTCCTTAGTACATAGTAAACACCCAAATGTTACATGCTGTTATTGCGGTGGTTAATTAATCAGTAATCAAGTTCCAGTTCTTGTTGTGCCTGACTGCGTAGTGATGAATCCAGGGTTCCCCAGTTCTTAGGTGGCACATCCTTAGCTACAGGCTACATTCACGTACTCGTGGGACTATTTTTTGAATAACATTCACTTAAAATTGTTGTTCCTTGGCACGTGCCGCTCTCTGCCATCTGGAGGTTTGCTCATTTGTGTAGGGGATGCTCCATTGAAAACTCTGTGTCTGTGGTTTGCTCAGAAAAGAAACAGAATGTTTTCTTTCTTTGCTTCACAGCTACAGTCGGCTTGGGGTTCAGTGTTTGTATAGCTCTCTGTCTCTGTTAAGGAAATGCATCGGAAAAGACAGTTTAATGAAACCTCCGGGACTCAGGCAGTGGCACACGAGCCCATGGTTGGCACCGTATACAGCTCCGCTCAGGTTGTACGAGCAGCAGCCTGTAATTCTCGTGACCGTCCTCCTGATGAGCAGCCTGTAGAGATGGCCCGTCCTTGGTATAAGACTTGGACGATTTGGTCATTTGGATCTTCCCTGTCTTGTAAATGAAAAACCAGGAAAATGTTGTGTATTATACAAGGAACAAAGGTCATGGAAACAGTAACTTTTAAAAAGAAGGCTTAGTTACCTAGCTTTTAAAGACCTAAGTCCACTTGTTTTCTTTCTAAGAGCTGGTGGAATAACCCCATCATTTTTTCTGATTTAGTTTCCAGTGGAAACTAAAATGTGGAAAATTTGATCTTTAAGGGGCATGACTTCTGGTTTACGGGATTCTTTATTTTTAAAGTTTAAGCATTTTAGTGTCTCATGATACTGTAGCTAAAGGGAGTGTCTTGTGAATATCATGTAGCTATTAAAATTATAATTTAGATCTGTATTTCCAAGAAAATATTCAGTTTTAAGTCTTAAAAAAAAACATGAGAAAAGGTCGATTTATATGCATTAGGATCTGTGCTCATACATTAACGGGGATTACTTTAGATTAATGAGGTTTCAGGTAATAGCTTTTTACATGTTTCTTCTGCACCCTTTTCTGTACTGTCTGGATTTTGGAAGAACCATGGCACTTTATATTCAAAGAAATTATAAAGCTGTTTTTTTGGAGGAAAAAAAAAATAGAACTTAAGATTTGAACATGGTAAAGTTGCAGCCGAAGGGACAGGGCAGGAGTCTCCAGAGGGACCACAGAAACGCTCCCTCAGAGAAGCTGCGGAAATCTGTCAGGCCCACGAGTGAGAAACTGACTGTTAGTACCAGTCAGGTGAGAACTTCTCTCCGGTCCTTTCCTCCGTTCCCTGCTCAGAAGCAGCAGCTGGCAGGCGGAGGAGGAAGCGAGGGAGAGGGAAGCCACCTCCACCCGTCTTCCCTCAGGGGCAGCGCTGTCGGAGGGAAAGGTCTTCCAGTGAAAACTGAAGTGCTGATAAGATAGTGTGCTGATAGCTTTCTTTTAAAAGTAATCTCTTTTCGAAAGTTAATGCAAGTTAATGCATAAATCGTGTATACAATTGATGAATTTGTATCGATGTAACCAGCACCCAGATCAAAAAATAGAACATTCCAGGACCACATAGGTCCCCCTTGAATTTTCTCTCAGTTACCCCATCCCTACAAAACACACGATAGATTAGTTTTTCCAGATTTGAACTTTGCGTGAATGAAGTGGACTGATCACTTTTAATTACCACATTGAGGCTGTACTTGTGACTTAATGAGTGTGTTAGGTTGATTAGCATCTTCCCAAAATTAATGTCACTGGAACCTCAGAATGTGACCTATTGCAAATCGTCTTTGACAGGTGTAAATTGTTAGGTAAGGTCTTACCGGATTAGCGTGGGTCCTAAATCCAGTGACTGGTGTCTGTGGACCTGCTCTGAAGGGCCTTCTCCCAAGAAGTGTCCAGTCTGCTGGGGATCTGTGTGTTTCCCCAAGTCCTTCAGTCACCTGTTTACTGAAAACTAACATGTAACAGGAAAAAGTAACACGTAATGGGTGAAACCAGCCACTTGCAGAAGTGGACTGCCCTCATTTCATTTTCACAGGTAATTATAACTTCGCGTTTTAGATGTATTCCTTATCACTGCCATGTATATTTGATACTTTCTCCACTTCTAATGATTCTTTTTATTAGGACACTTTTCTTACACTATTAAATCAGCATGATAAAATTCGAGTTTCATTTAGCTTGATATGTAAAGATATTTTCAGTGTATATATGTATACATCCAAAATTATTACTCTCCAAAATACTTTTGCTTTTGTTATTGGTCTTACACATTTTTAATAAGGTCACATGATCACATTTTATAATTTTTATATGAAAATCATGCCTTTGATTGAACTGGAAGGCTTATTTACTTCTTGTTTTTGTGCATCGTGCTTCATTTCAGATTCAGTTATGTGTGCTCAAAACCAACGCTGGTTTTCACTTCTTGTTAAATGTTATCATTTAAATGGGAAACTGCTCAGGTACTATCTATGGTGTGTAAGCAAAATGTGTTTGAAAATAACAATTGATATGGAGAACCAAAATGCCCAGAGCAGCCACAAACAAGAACAGAATCACACAGAACTGTGACTGTTTGGTTAATTGAGGATATACTCAACTGTAACAAAATTAAAGATTGCATCATTTCTTTGTAGAGAAAATCTTTTCAGCTGGAAAGATTTCATAGTGAAACGAGAAGAATTGAATAATTTACATAAGCCAGCCATGAGACCCAGCAGTTTCATTCTGCTCTGACAACTGGAGTTGTTCATTCTTTTCTCTTAGATATTTCCGTTAGGAGCATTTATTATCGGAACATGGGGCAGTGTGTGGAGTGTCAGTTATTCAGTAGTGGATCATTCATCAGTTACCAAGCACTGTACTTTTTGGGGTTCCTGTTCTGCGAAGTGAGTAGAACTCAGAAGCTCAGCGTGGTAGAGGAAGCAGGTGGCTGTGACTCTGCTGTGATGCAGAGAGGCCCAGGACCCTTTGGGAACACATGGGCCTGGCAGTCCATCCAGTCAGAGGTTCGGGCCAGAGGCGTAGGTGGAGCTTCCCTACACCTGAGTGTTGGAAGGTGAGGAGGTAGAAGAGAAGAGGAGGAAAGCAGGAGCGTGGCACGCTGAGTGGGCTGCACGGCTGCAGCGCACGGGCAGTGAGAGCCTGGTGTGGCGGCGGCGCTCTGGGTGGTGGGGTAGCTGGAGCTTGGGCTCCACGCCCCCCAGGAGCATGGAACGCCATCTCAGTCCAGGCCGCGTCCAGGGCAGCGCCGACCCTCAAAGGACTCTGTGCGTCCTGTATTTATGGATCCTGCCTTTCAGTCCTGTCGAAACTTAACATTCCGATGTTTTTGTGCTTTGCATTAATAATTTCGGGCATTCCTCACCATGCTGCCTGCAGTGTACAGTTTATCTGTTGGAGCCACGTAGTAGTGACAGAAGGAAGACAGAACTGACTTTTGTTGTCCAGATAGTACAAGAGGATGCTTAAGTAAAGTAGATGTACTAGCAGAAAGATATTTTAAATGTTTCCTGTTCTTTGTGGTTAGTATTTTTGTACATCCTGTTGAAGTGTCATTCCCTATATGTTTTCAGGCACTTAAGAAATTTTGGGGGCATGCATTGCTTTTTCGGACTTGGGTGGATGAGTTCTCATTATCAGTTATTACTGAAGTAGAGAGGAAATGATATCAGCAGATGTGCAGAGCTTTTATTCACACTGAATACACTATTCATTTAGACAAAAAGATCATTTCTCAATTCAAATCGGAATATTCTAATTTAAGGCCTAAATCAGTCGTGTCATAATCCCTATGGAAACAAAGCTTCCCACTGTGTAGTAGCTGCGTAAGTAACTCATTTCCCCCGTAGATAGAGATTGTAGATGCAGGTCCTTCTTTCTCCTTTTTCCCTTAAGAACTCTGTTCCAGTAGAGGAGACTTTAGCTGGTGACGCGTGTTTATATGTCTTATAGAACTCAAAATATCTGTTCATATTTCCTGCATACTCACATTCTTACAAAATCGTTAAAACTAAAACGTTGTCGATGAGCTCAGCTCGTTTCGCTGGGTGAGCTCCGGGAAAGGGGACTCAGCCATCATCCCTCAGTGCTCAGCGCGGCCTCACCCGCCTGCGCGAGGCTCCCGGCCAGGCACCCTGGTTCTCTTCTTATTGATCTTCAGGCATCTTTTATATATTATGGATCTGAGTCCTTTATCAGTTATATGTTTTGCAAATATCTTCTCTCATTCTGTGACTTACCTTTTCATTCCTTTATAAGGGTCTTTTGGTGAAACAGGAATGAAAGGCATGGCCCGTAAATACAGGAGGCACAGAGTCCTTCGAGGGCTTCGGGGACGCGGGAGAGGTGCAGGCTTTGAGAATACTCTTCGTGATACTTTAATGATGGGTGTATTTCATTGTACCTTTGTCCAAACCCATAGAAAGTATACGCGAAGAGTGACTTGTAAAACATCACATGGATTTGGGGTGGTTATGATGTGTCAGTGTCGGTTCGTCCTCTGTAAGAAATGCACCGTTCTGGTGAGTGATGTTGGTGGGGGCGGCTGTGCGTGTGTGAGGTGGGTGTGTAACAGAAATCTCTGTATCTTCCTTTCAGTTTCATCATAAACCTAAACTGCTCTTTCGATAGCTCGTTTAATCCCGACACCACATTTTGCCCAACACTGTGGGTTTGGGGAAAAAGAACCTGAACGGTTTTACCCTAGTGTGTGACTTGATTTTGATGTTCAAGTTGGGGTAACATATAAAAGGCTCCTTGTAAATATTTGCTGTTCAAATGGACTGAGGGGGGAATTAGGAATAGGTGAGGGGGAAGAAGACTGGTCCAGTGGAGGTGGACACAGGGAGGACTTGGCCTGCTCTCGGGGAAGGACCAGGGAAAGCGCTTAGAAGCTTCGCCTCACGGGCGAGCATGGTGCCATCTTGTGGGTGGCTCTGGAAAGGACCCGCAGGCCCGCCCCGGCTGCTCCCAGGATGCCTCGCAGAGCCCCAGGTTCCCATGCGACGTGAATGCAGAGCTGCGCGTCACGCGTCAGTGCTCTGATCCCCAAGTCAGTGGATCTGATGGTGTCCTGCCCGTCGCAAGTCCTGATCCCTCTGCCTCCAAGACACATCCCCAGCCCATCTGCTCATCTCCATGGAAACTGCTGGGCCACGCTGCCACCCTCTGTCACTTGGAATACCGTGGAGGCTCCCTTACTGGCCTCCTTGCCTCGGTTTTCATCTCCCCGCTGTCCATTCTTCACGGGTAGCCAAAGGGATCTTTGTAAAATATTAAAATCAGGTCGGAATCACTTCCTCGTATAAAGCTCTTCAGTGGCTTTTCATGAAACCCACGTTTCTTGTCTTGGAGAGCTCTGCGTCTTACAGCTCCTGCCTGCTCTGCCCCCCTTTCCTGCAGCGCCCCCATCCCCTCCGCAGACCCCGTTCCCTCCGCCTGGCGCGCCTTCCTCCACCTCCTTCCTGGTCGGCTCCTTCTCTCCTTTAGACATCGCCTTCCATGGTGCGGCCTCAGCGGGCCTTCCTCGACTCTCACTCCGTTTCTCCCTGTGACGTAGAGACGTCGTCTTTCTTGCTCCCTGTCGTGTGCCCCGTGCCCAGGAAACCAGACCACGCGGAGTGGGTGCTCCGCAGAGGTCTGTGGAGTGAGCGAGGGCTGCTTGCTGCTGCTTGGGCTTATTTCAGCTGGATACGGGGAGGGGGCAGGTGGTTTTAGGCCTTTCTCAGTGGTGCATGAAAACACCATGGGCATTAAATGCCTGTGAACTCGGTCCAATCCCTGCCATTGCCGCCTGCCAGCCGTTAGACGTGCTGCTCTGAGCTGCAGCTTCTTCACTGTAGAATGGAGTTAATGCGCTTGCCTTACTCAGAGAGTCAGGGCCACATTGTGCTTGAATATGATCGGAAGCAAAGTATTTAGCACATCCTCAGCACCCTCCTTCTCTGTTAGAAATGCTTTGTGTTTTCCGGCCACGGTTCGGACGGGGTCTTAGCATTCCCAGCGCCTGGCTCCGTGCTTGGCTTATGTGACGTAGCCTTAGGTGGTCTGCACGTGTCCGGACTGCTTTTGACTCTTCCCACCAAAGGACTGGTGTCTTCTGACTCTTGTCTAGGCTGTGTCCCTTTGATCAAGCGACCACTCTTTGCCGAGAGAGAGAGAGAGAGAGACACAGACACACACACACACACAAGGTGGCCACTGGCTGTACAGGGAAAGCCTGGGGGACAGTGTGGTTCAGGACAAAATCTGGTTTGTTTTTACTATATTCTTTTCTGTATAGGTTTATACTCAATCACTGTAAATCGATCCCAGTATAACTTACTGTTTCTAATAAAAAGATGAAACTTTAGACAGGTTGGAATTATATATCTCTCCTACCGCCACCTGCGATCAAGGTTCATAACCTGGTAACTTTGCCTCTAGAGTCGCATGTCAGTGACGTTAGGTCAGTTAGGCAAACAAAAGAAATTTGATGTGTGGTTCATCAAAGCTTCTAATAATGATCTGCTGTATGTTCCTGCAGCCCTATTTATGAAAAAGTTATTTAAAAATATTACAATACAAATAAACATCCTTATCTGATATCCTAATTTTACCATCTTTTTAAAACAGTGAATCTTAATAAATACATAAATGTTTAAAAATCCAAAAGGCTAAACTCAAAAAATTTGCATAATTATCCATAGCCATCCATGAGCATGCTGTGATTCTGTATTACCTAAAAATATCAGCTGCTTTTTAATCTGAAAGATTAAATCAAAGCTGTGTTATTAAAGGTGATTTGGAAATAACTATTCCCTTCTAAATGTTAATGTGAAAAAAATATTATTAAGAGGCCTGTGACCCGAAGCATTAGATCAGTTTGATTCTGATTTTCATACACAAAGAACAAGTACAAGAATCCCAGGATTTCTGATCCCGACCCGGAGCAGGAGCCGCTGGGAACTTGTTTACTCTTTGAGGGCCCAGTGCTGACGTCCGCTCACTGAGTAATGCCATCAGATTTCCTGGCGGCGGTTATTTTGGGGGGGCCGTGGTAAATGGTTGTCAGGCTCTGCTGGGACACTGCTGGACAGAGGTCCTGAGAGCCGGATATACCCCGTAGACAGGATGTAAAGGTTAAAATGCAGTCTCGTGAAGTAAATAAAGTATTCAGTGGTGAAGCAGAATTGCCTAAACAGAAATGTTTTAAAATAGTATCGCTTAAATTATATGAAAGCAGAATTCATAATCCTTAAAAAAATTAACGTATAGCTTTTGTTTCTTAAAGTGAGTGTGCTGGCGAGTCGTCTTCTTGAGTTGCCTTGTAGTGTAAAGCTCTCAAATAGCATTTATTGATAGAGCACTCTGTGCTTCTGTAAAATGGAAGTGCCAACTATTTCTTTGGCTTCAAGGTGCCACGGTTCTGACTGCAGGATTTCATATTTCTGTGCCATTCCAGATGTCAGCCTCCATTGTTCGTCAGGGGGAAGATGGAGGTGGGCATGGAAAGAACCAGTGTTTGTCCAGCATCTCATCTGTGCATTGTAATCTCATTTAATCTTTGGCACAAATGAGAACTTGAGGCTGAGGGAGGTTGAGTAATTCACTTAAAGTCACGCAGAGGCAGGAAAAGAAGACCCGAGATCCCACGCGTTTCGTTTCCACGCTCCTCCTCCCCACATTTCCCAGGGTTATAAGGAGATCCTGGAGGCTCCTCTGTCTAATAACCGTTTACTTCATGAAATTTTTCTCTAGAATAGAAATTTCAGTTTCATCTATGGCTCTGATTAGAGAGAAAATTTTAAGCAAGCCTTAAAATATATATAGTAAAGCGAATCTTTTTCTTATAGGTAGCAGTAGCTGATGTGCAATTTGGCCCCATGAAATTCCATCCGGATCCACTCCAGGTAATAATAAACCATGCTGTGCTTTCCACATGCTGGTTTTCTTTAAAGAGAGGGAGGGAGAAGGCCTAAAGTTACACATTGAAAATAGTCCTCCGTTTTAGATCATTCGTACTATATTTGTACTATAATTATATAAAAGAATGTACTTTTCTTAGAAATGCACATTGAGGTATATAGAGATGAAGAAATATCTGCAACCTACTTTAAAAGTTCAGCAGTAAAGAAAAGAAGAGAGAGAGAGAGAGAATGTGTGTGTGTGTGTGTGTGTGTGTGTGTGTGTGTGTATGTGTGTGTAGGGAGGGGGAGGGGGAGAAGGAAGAGAACAAAGGTGGCCACATGTTAACAGCTGATGAAACTAGAGAAAGGGTCTACAAGCATTCATTGTACTTTACAACTTTCCTGTAGGTTTAATTTTTTCCAGTATAAAAAAGTAAAAGCAAGTTCTTCCTTATGTTTCTGAATCAGCAATCTATTAGAGAGAAAATATATATAAATTGTTTAATTCAAAATTGAAATTTAGCTCCAAACTTGTTTGATGTTTCCTGCACACAAACGCACGTCCGCTATGAACATTTTTTTTAAAACGTGGAAATTGCATTTGTGCTATTTGTGCACGTGGGAAAACCTAAGGGAACTAAGCATTTAGGGCCAGGGCTTCTGGTGGCTGTATCGCCTCTTTCTCATGGGCTGCCCCACCTCTCCCTCACCCGTGGCCCCCACGTGTAGGCCTAGGTCCAGAGGGAGGGGAGCAGTGTTCTCCTGCACTGGGTCTGGCTGGCTGGGGAGCCTGGCTGAGCAGGTGAGAAGCGGCAGATCCAGACCTCACCTCATCTGAGCCAACACGGGGACAGCCAGCATCATCCTGGGCAGAGGCATAAATGCCGCCTCTTGTACCTGGTACTGTCCTGTGTCGCTTCACTGACAAGATTTGAAGGGTAACATTTTGCTCTGCTTTAAATCTCCTCTCTTATAATCAAAGCAAATTTTTTAACGTGGAGGAATTACATAAAATCTTGAGTCAAAACATTTAAATACATTATCTTATGAGTTTGAGATACTAGCAGTTGTCATCTAAGGACTTACCTAATTAACTTACTGTTAACTAAAGTAAATGTGCGTGTGCTTTAATTTAGTTTCAAGATAAAGTGCTTGATCAAGACTTTGTTGAGTCTGCCAGTGGATTTATGGGCGAAAGAAGTTTTGAGTTGTGCACTTGGACTTCCAGACTAAGGACAGACAGAATAGCACTGATTTCCGGGAGCAAAAGTGATAACGTCCCCAAGTTATGCGTAGGGGGAGGATTTAGATCAGCAGATTGTGTCCACATCTGTGCACTTGCCTCGGAACACTGGGGAGTTTTCTGCAGCTTGTTAAGAGATGCAATTCTAACAACTTTAAAAAAAAAAATGTTTACGCTTTTTCGGTCCAGGTACTTTTAGTGTTTAGCAAAGAAGATAACCAGTGTACCGGATTCTGCAGAGCGTGTGAGAAGGCCGGGTTTAAGTGTACAGTCACGAAGGAGGCTCAGGCGGTCCTTGCCTGTTTCCTGGCCAAACATCATGACATTGTCATCATCGACCACAGGAACCCCCGACAGCTGGACGCAGAGGCGCTGTGCAGGTAAGGCCGAGCGTCCCAAGGTGGGCAGGGGGACGCGGCCTCCCCTGTTCAGGCGTGTGTGTCGCAGTGGCAGGACGGGGTCTGTCCGGCCTGCGCAGCCTCAGGTGTGCACTGTATGGGCCTCGACGGGAGAAGTTTGCCGACACCGAGGCCTCCTCTGTGCATGATGGATTAACTTCCTCTTGGCTGTGTCATTTATCGTCTCTGGGGGAACTGAGAAATAGCCGCTCAGATCGTGTTCTGTGTTCCGTAGTCCAGAAGTGGTTCTGGTTGTTGAACTAGCAGAACTGAAGCAAGGCGGTAGGTGTCCACTCTCCTCTGTCCCATCCTGGACACACTGTCCAGCAGACAGCACAGGAGGACTTGGCTGGGCGGTCCAGGTGTGGCCCCTGCACTCCCCTCCTTCTGGAGTCCCCTCCCAGGGAGCCGTCATCCCTCCGGGCCAGGGCCAGAGCTCCTCCCGTCGTGTGGCCTGGTCACCTCGGAGAGTCCTGCCTCCTTCCCGCGGCCTTAAATGATCTCACAGCCTTGCCGTCCCCAGCGCAGCGTCCTCCTGCTCCTCTGTGTCACCGTCACTGCTGCCCTCTCTGACCTCTTAACGGGGTTTCCGTTCCCCAGGCTCCCCTGGGAGCTGCTTCTCCCCTCTCTGGGGAGCCCCGACTCGTTGGGGGATCTCAGTGGCGCAGCCTTCCCTTCCGGCAGGTGTTGACTCCCTTCTTTTGGACTGAAAGACCTTGCACTTCTCTAGTTTTGAATGTTGATTGTCCCTTTCTGCCTGCCTTCTCTACCAGGGACTCTTCTTTGCTAGTACTGCTCAGAATATAGTGGAGAAGGGACCTCGGGTTCTTCCTCCCCCTGGCATCAGGGCCGTCATTGTCCCAGTACACATAGGCGTGCATCCCCTTTGGTCGGGAGAGACAAGCGACTGTTCTCACATAAGCCCAAGGGAGAATTGTCCCCCGGAAACAACGGGGCTAACAGAGACCGAACAAGTGGAAGGCGCATCGCCTTAGCGGTTACGGTCACCCTGCATAGTGCTAGGGTCACCGCGGTCCGCTGACGAGGACTTTGTCCCCAAAAGAGAGAACGTTAAAGCCGCCGAGAAGGTGAATCCAGAGCATGGAGGAACTTCTGCTCTCCCTTCTGCCGCGCCGCCAACTTTCATTGCTCTAGCAAAATTCTCTAAGTGTATTTATTTTAATAGGTCTATTCGATCATCAAAATCTTCAGAAAACACGGTTATTATTGGTGTAGTACGCAGGTAAGCTTTCTTTTTCTTTTCTTTTTCTTTTTTTTTTCTTTTTGAGAAAATAAGGTGTCAGTGTGATGCTTACTCTTAACAGAGTCATGGGCTGTGACTACACAGCCCTTTTTAGTTTGGCCTTGTCCTCTTTGTTCTTGCTTATTTTCTTTTGCTTCGCCAGGTAACTTCATGGCAGGACTTTGTGATCTCATGCTTGGGCTTGTGATTTGGGGCTGTCTTTCATTTTAGAAACAGGCAAACCACTGGAGCATTCCATTTCTGAAAACATGAATGTTCTCCAGGGGTGTCTTCCTAGGGCCTTCTAACTCCAAATACCTGCGAAGATCTGAATTGCACATAAATGGAGGAAATCTTACATTTCATCCTTAAATTGGAAGCGTGGAAGGGATAAAAATATGTATTCAAGTAAATGTTATTTAGCGTATATATTTTTATAGACAGAAGAAATGTTTCTCTGGCCTCCAAACTAATTTTTCCGAGCTTTGGAGGGAAAATTAGTTTTTAAGAATTATTTGTTTTTATTGAAGTAACATTGGTTTATAACATCATATAAGCTTTGGGTGTACAACATTATAATTTGACATCTGTGTCATGCTCACTGCCAAAGCCCAGTTTCCCTCTGTCACCATAGTATCGATCCCCTTTACCTGTGTTCCCCTCCCACTAGAAATTTTTTTTAAATAAACTGGCAGTAGAAGAAAATAGGAAAGAATTTAGTTTAAATTAAAATGTTTACGTGTCAAATAGATAGTATGGTTACTTCTGTATTCTGGCTGTTAGTTTAACCTCTGTATTTCAGGTATTAACATATGCTGCCAAAAAGCTGCATATGAAACTAAAATAGAAAGTATTTTTAACTTTATGTTTTGATTTTGTATATTACCCTAATTCAGTGAAAAGAACTCATTATATGACAGTCATAGTATTAATGTAAATCAGGGAATAAAGAGGTGAGATGTGATCAATAAAACTCTAACCATTTACTATGTTCGTTTAAAGGGCGGATAGAGAAGAGTCATCTGTAATGCCCCTCATTGCTGCTGGCTTCACAAGAGTATGTACCGTTTCTTTGTTATACACGTATAATTCAGCATGAGAAAGAATTTTATTTCAGTTCAGAACCAGCAAAGGTTCTGAATTAATTTGAAGAAAAAAATTTGTTCTTGTGCTGTGCTATTCCATTTTGATTTAACTTCATAATCTGGTAATCCAGTAATCTACAACAGCTCGCTCTCTTAGTCTCTCAGAACCTGCTAGAGTCATCCAGACGTAACACGATATCCTTTAAGGGCACACTCGTTAAAAGTTATGTGATAGAACGTGGTGTTGTAATGCCTCCTTGTATAGCTGTGACCTCAAAACCAGCTCGAGGATTCTGGAAATAAGATAACCCAAACATGGCTCCCTTCTCTGCAGCCCCAGCTCCAGTCCCTGGTTTCTCCTAAGCCAAGAGGCTGAAGGCTTCGGTCAGCTGGTCGCCAGTGAGCCTTGGGAATCATGGTGGAGGGGACCTGTGTGCGGCCCTTGCAGGGATTCATGGTTTCAATTCATATCGATGAGGCGGTTAAGAAACCTCACGCTGGGAATTTAGTTTCCAGGGGTCTGGGTGGTAGGACTCCCAGGTGCCCGCGGGAGCCAGTACAGGTCCTCCCCAGGGGAAAACCTTTCACCTCTGGCCTCAGAGAATCAACACGGATACCTGTGCACGGCAGCAGGGAGCACTCAGCACAGCTAACCGGTGCCCGGGAAACCGGGCGTCGCGAGTGAGGGCTGGTGGGGGGACGGCAGACGCAGCCCCTGCTCCTCGTGCATTTAGAGCGGTTGTGCTTGTTATGCAGAAAGAAAGAAAAGACGAGCTTGGAAATACCTGCAAGTAATAGGAAGTGATAAAAAGTGACATCGCTCATTTTAAGCAGAACATAATTAAATCTTGAGAAATAAACTTATAATAAACAAAAATCTTAAAACTTAGTAGGTCAAAAGGAACTATCCAGTATGTAGCACAGGGATCCAATGCTAGATAGTAGGTTCGAGAGGCTGGGAAATGTGGAGCTCGCGTGTGGAGGCTTCGCGAATCTCTAACTGGAGTTCCGGAAGGACAGAGGGAGACCGGCAGCGGTGATGTTTGAAGAGCATTTTCTAGAACTGACGAAAGACAAGTCCACAGACTCAGAAATCCCAACAAATTGAAAGTAGATTTAATGAAAACATAACACGCCATACAAACAAAAAACGGAGAGAAGATCAACCAGAGGAAAAGATCACCTTCAAAAGAGTGACAGAGTAAAAGCCGGCTTCTCGGCCACGATGAACAGACGATAGAAAGCAGTGGAATAATATTTTCACTGTGATAAAATAGCCGCCAACCTAGAATGGTATGCCAGCATAAACATCTTTCAGAAATGAGGATGAAATAAAGACTTCCGGAAGTAGGGAAACCGAGAGACTTCGTAAGTGGCAGAGCCTCAGAGGACATTCTGAGGATGCGCCTCAGACAGAGACGGGGAATCCCAGGTGGAAGGCCTGAAATGCAGGGGGGAATGGCCAGCAAGAAGATGGCGAACGTGGGGGTCAGTACGGACACACAGTCGCTGCCTGAAACGGCCCTAGCAGTTCCAGAGATGGCAGCGCGAAAAGCACTGTGACCTGGGAACCCTGCCCCAGCCAGGTCACCGTTCACCTGCCAGTGGGGACAGATGTAAGATTCAGAGATCTCTCCCCCTCGGAGGCCGGTCTGCGGAGGTAACTGAGAGGGGACTGCAGCCATACAACAAGCGGCTGCAACGGGAACTAGACGAGGCGGGAGGACGAAGTGGCGAGGACGGGTGGTGAGCGGTGAGCCTGCCACGTGCATGCGATCACCTTGGTTCTCTCTGGACGTGCGTACACGGTCTATAGTGACAGATGTGTAATTATGTAACGTGACGTGTACGTGAAATGTTCTTATTTCTCTATGTATAAATGTAGGCCTAAATGAGAACACATAGACTGCAATATATTTGGCCTATCTTCTAATAGAAGGAACATACCAAAAGAGAAATGTTAATAATAGCTCAGTATTTAAGTCCTAGACTGTCTTAGCCAGCCCTAGGGGTCCTCAGGGCCTGCTGGAGGAGGCGGCGATAGAAGCCATGTCATGGCCTCGTCTGGCTCACGTGGGGCGA
The DNA here is from genome assembly GCA_004027375.1 of Macroglossus sobrinus. NCBI lineage: Eukaryota > Metazoa > Chordata > Mammalia > Chiroptera > Pteropodidae > Macroglossus > Macroglossus sobrinus. Next base: position 30,758 of record PVKZ01005540.1, on the reverse strand, counting down.
GCGGGCAGAGAGTGCCCTCTGCCCTGGAGGGTAGCCCTTCGGTTTCGTTCAGCCGTAGTGAGAGGTTAGTGCAGGAAAATGCTGCCTGAGCGGGGTCGTCTGTGAAAGCCGGGGCAAAGAGACGTGCACGCGTGTGCTTGCTCACCGTGAGCTTGTGAAACTTTAAACAGCAGACGGCTCTTGAATAAGTGAACGTGCTCAGAAAGTTAACGTCAGCAGGACTCCAGTTGGTAAATGTGGTCTTTCTCCGGATCCTAGCCTCCGCGAGTGACATGCAGGCAGCCGAATCCTCTTACCTTAAGGCCCTGAAAGAAAAGCCTTCTTAAGCCCTATTTTTTAAAAGCTAATTTGGTACCCAGAAATATCCACCCTTCTTACCCATTCATCATTAAAGTTAAAAGTATTTTTTTAGATTTCAGTTACCAAATTGAGAAGTCTGTTGATAGAATTATTTTTATTGTTGGATGTGATCGTTTCAAGGTGCACAGTTGTTTATCCACAAACCCCTCTCGGTTTGCAGAGGTATGTGGAGAACCCCAGCCTCATGGCCTGCTACAATGAGCTGCTCCAGCTGGAGTTTGGAGAGGTGCGATCGCAGCTGAAACTCAGGTAAGCCACCTCCGGAAAGCCCCCGCCCACACGGGGCAGTGGTCGTGGATGGCTGCCTTTGTGGGTAACTGACCTCCTGCTAAAACGGGATGGGGTGGTTGGTGTCCTCTCCTCATGTGGACTTTTGGAGTCTGCCTGGGTGTCTCATGGTCAAGTTCGTAACTGGAGACTCAAATTTGAAGATGTGGCTCCAAAATAATAGGAAATGAGAGAGCAGGGTACAGAAGTCACATACCGGATTATCTGTTTTGTTTCTTAAAAAAAAAAAAAAACATTTGTTTTACACACACACACACCCCCAACCTATTAACATTGGTTATCTCTGATAGGTGACATATTTTTTTCTCTACGATAAGCACTTGATCATTTGGTCTTAATAAACAGGTTTTTTTTTTAAGTGATATAAATGGAAACCTAGTTTCTTGTCGAGCAAGAAAAGTAGAAAAATTAGTAAAATTATGTGAGATTGGCAGAAGAACAAAGAAGTCAGCCACTCTCTGTCACCCTAGGCTTCTTCCTTCGGTGGTCTCTGTTCTCTCCCGTTTCCTTTCCTAGAGTCAGAGAGAGGATGAAATTACTCTGTTTGCACAAGCCCAAGGCAGAGAGGCGAGTCAGACCTGCAGCGTTAGCCCAGTGAGGGCCGGCACCCGGCCCCCATGCCAGGGAGATGGCTCTCCCAGCCGAGCAGAGGTGCAGCACCAGGTGGCAGGAGAGTGCTGAGCAGGCACGGCTCAAGGCCCGAGGCTTTGGTGGACGCTTGTCCCGGGCCTGCTTCGTTCCTCACTCCAGGCCCGGGCACCTGGCTGAGCGCTGGCCGGGGATTGGGCCGCCCCGCCCTGGGAGCGGACTGGAGCTGTGGAGCAGGGGGTGGTAGAACTGGTTCTGTCCAGTCAGGTGCGGAAACTGAGCCCGGGGAGGCAAACCAGCTACAGCGAAGGTCCTTTAGGGTGTGACCTGCGTTTTCAAAACTGTCACCGTTGTTCCCCCTCCGTCCAACTCGACTCACTTCCGACCTTGTGTCCCTGAATGCCTGAGTTCAGTGAGCTCCGAGCATCACCTGCCCTGAGAGCCCAGACCGAACCCGCGTCTCCTTCGTGCCTCCCTGACTCCAGCTCCTCACAAGTCCTGTTGCTTTTGCTCCCTGCGTGTCTGTGGACTATGTCCACGCGTCTTCCTCTCGACGTCGCTGTCTTCTGTCACCTGGACTGTGAAACCGGCAGTCTCTGCATCTCTCGAACCTCTGTGTCCATTCTCCTTACCCCAGTAACCCGTGACTCCATTCGTGTTCCTGTTCTGCAGCTACCCACCCCCGCCACACACACTCTGCTGCCTTCGAAATAAGATCCGAACCCCAAAATGCGGCCTACATGGCTCTCACTGGTCTGTCGGTGCCGCTTAGCCCTCTGTCTTCACCCAGCAGCATGCCCTGCTTCGTTCTCTCTGTACCGGCCGGCAGCCAGAGGGAGAGGTCCATGACAAAGGGAAGCGGGCACTGTGGGCTTGAGAATCGGGAGAGAGAGAGACTTGTTCTGCCAGATATTAAAATGCACTAAAAAGCTATAACAAGCCACATTGTGTTACCTCTAGATCCGTAAACTAGAATGTAAAGTCTAGAAATAGACGAGTATATTTAAGAATTTAGCATACGATTAATAAGTCAGTTTAAATCACCATAAGAAAGGGGCAGACTCTTCAGTGAATAGAATTGTGACAACTGGTTAACTGTTTGGAAGGAAAATTAAGTTATAGCCCGATCTCACACACAACCCCCAGATAAACTCCAGTGAGTTACAGACTGATAGGCACTAAAAATATAAGGGAGCATATGTAATCCGATGATGCATTTTTTTAAAACTCAGCCTGACGTAAAACCCAGATTCCATAAAGGAAGAGAATCAGGTTAGACAACATAAAAATGTTCAGGTTTTTCTACAGTTTAAAAAAATTTAAGTAATGTTAAAAATTTAGACAGCTAAACAAGGAAACATATATTTGTAACATATAGGACAGACCAGTGAATATCCTAACTATGTCAAGAGCTTTGATGAATCAGTTGGAAAAACATTGAAAAGGACAGGATCGAGCAGTTCCCAGGGGATACAAATGGCCAGTGAATGTGAAAATATGTTCATCTTCATCAGTAATCAAAGAAATGAAAACGATACACCGTTTTTTATTTACCAGATCTGCAAAAATGATAACAGAATGATAAAACCAGTAGGGCTTCTCACAGATCTCTTTCTTCTAAACATGTCATAATCAGAAGTGGGAGTGTCTCATTTTTTTTAGAGAACAGCTTTATTGAGGCATAATTAACATATCATCTCTTGATTTGATATATGCCAAGAAATAAGAGCTGATTTTTACTGGCCAAGATGCTTTGTCTTACTTAGTGAGACAGTTTAGTAATATCAGGAATAATGTGAAAAAGCATTGTGATTGTTAATTTTTTAAATAATCATCTCTGCACTTACGGACAAGTAGGCAGTTGCTTTTTTCTGAGACACGCAGAAGGAAAAAAGCGGAAACAACCTAAATGTCCAGTCGTGGGGGATTTGTTGAATAAATTATGGTATAATGTTATAACAGAATGTTACGTAGTTATTAAATGTGATGATAAGAACTATAATTGTCACTATAGAAAGATACTGATGCATATTGTTCAGTAAGACAAGCAGGTTATACAACTGTAGAGTAAGATTCTATTTTTATAAATATATACATTGCTAAATGTCATACGTATGTAGATATGTATGAGATTTTGTAGCATTTACCTTAATCGTTCCTTTTCTCCTACCCACATAGGGCTTGTAACTCAGTATTCGCTGCGTTAGAGAAAAGCCAAGAAGCAGTTGAAATCACAAGCGAGGACCACGTGATACAGGTTCGTCATTCTAGAGGTCCTTCCTTCTGGGTTTCTGGTTTTGTTCGTTCTCATTTTTAGGATCGAATCCCTCCAATGTGACTTTTTTTTTTCTTTTTGAAGTTCAAGAGACCAGTTTTTCCATAGAGGATTATCAGAACACAATCTATAAAATATGTAATTTAAAATAAGTTCCCTTTCGGTAAGAAAAGGTGCTAACAATTACTTACGGCATTAGAAAATGTTGTGTAGAAACACCGCATCGGCACAGGTTATTCCTCGCCTAGGACCGTTAAGGAGAGACTTTCATCCAGACGGGTTACGACTGGGGGCGGGGACGGGAGGCTTGGCATATGCAGGGTGTCCGGACCCGAGGTCTGCGAGGTCTCACTTTCCCCCTCTTTCTGAAGGTTGTTTACACCTTTAGAAATTTACGAGAAACTACTCAAAACTTCCAGAATAACCCAGTCATTACCAGACAAATTGCTCACCGTCAGTGGGTCACTTCAGTGACTTTCGATGCGGTGGCTTGTGCGTGTAGATAAGAGCGGAGGAGGGAGCTGGGCCTCTGTCTGAGAGAGCAGCTCCGTTGGCCTTGGCTCTGAGCAGCCCAGCCCCTCACCTTATCTTCCTTGTGACTTCCTTGGTAAGGCGTTGATGTCAACAGCCAGGAGTCAGTGCCCTGAGAGGCACACGGGTTGAGGGCACAGGCTCGGCGTCAGACAGGCCTCGGCCCCGTCCTAGCTGAGTGGCTTTGGGCAAGTTACGTAAAGCGCCTGAGGGCTCGCGCACCTGTACAGATGGGAACGTCCGTGCGAACCACACCGCAGCTTTGCGGGGCCGTGCCGAGGACCGGATGAGTTAGTGCACGCCAGGCGCTTGCTGCAGTGCCTGGCGAGGGGGACACACCTTAAGCTGTGTCACTTGTGGATCGGTCATCCTTGTTTTTTATTATCATTATTTATCAGTATTTTGTATTAATTATTACTAGCAGCGCATGCACAGCCTTTTCACACAGTCCTATTTGAGATGGGATCATAAAGCTGTACATTTGCAAACACTTCCCAGCTCACGGCCTGCTTTCCGGACACATTATTCATTCGCATCACACGGGAAAGGCCAGACAAACGTGCTCTTCCCAGTGGACAGATGCGCAGGCTGAGGCTCGGCGGGGTTAAGGGACTTGGGGGAGTGGGTCCCCGTTTGGCGCTTTATTCTGCTGTAGCGTCAGCTCACTAGCCCGTTTGTGCTTGTGCTGTGGGGGGTGGTCTGTCTCTTCTGGGGCTGCTTTCCTCTGCTGGTGTTTCAGTGCGAGGGGCCTGCTGCCCTCACCGGAGCCTCGGGACACAGCGCAAAGCCCAGCCGTGTGGCCCTGGGCAGAGGCTCCTCTGGGCTCCAGGTTCCTCAGGGGTCGTGCACTTGGGGCTTCAGGCCGCCGGGAGCCCCAGCTTCTGAGCTTTTGTCGGGGGGAGATAGTAGCTTATTTGTCCTCTTTTCAAATTTCCCTTTAATTCACTTGACGTTTTCTCTTTTGTCTCCCCCCAGTACGCAAACCCTGCATTTGAAACAACAATGGGCTACGAGTCCGGTGAATTAATAGGGAAGAAGTTAGCCGAAGTGCCTATCAATGAAAAAAAGGCCGATTTGCTCGATACTGTAAATTCATACATCAGGATGGGCAAGGTAAGCAAGAGGTCAGTACCTTTTCCACTTTGACGTGACAGAGCGGGAAGGAAGGAGACGTGGCGTTCACTGGGCGTTGCTTGTGCCGGGGAACCCCAGTCCCCCGCTCCCGGCAGCCGCGGCGGTAGTGGTGCTTCCCCTGTCGCTCCCGTTTTGCAGATGAGGAAACTGAGGCCAGGAAAGTATTAGTGTGATCAGCCAATAAGCAGACTAACTGTAATTGACACTTAAAGTCATTGTTGTCATCTTTGTAATAAGTTGATCTTTCTAATAATTGATCTAAGCGGGGGGTGTGGGTGGGCAGTGGTTCTGGGTAAAGGGCTGCCAGTGAGGTGACACCTCCTGAGAACACACGTGAGCCCCCTGGTCCTTTGAGCCTCGTGATTCGTTCAGCACGTTTGAATGCCTCCTGGACGGCAGGTGCTCTGCTGGATTCCGGTACAGAAAGAAAAGCAAAAGAGGCAGTCCTGCCTTCGAGAACTCACGTTCCAGGGTGCAAAACAGACAGATAAAAGGAACCCTTACTCAGAACTGGGACAGCACGTAATCCTGGCGCTGTGGGGCAGACACAAGGCGGGCTCGGTCTGAAGGCGTGTTTCTCTCTCAGCGGTGGCTTCTGACAGCACCTCGTGTCGTTAGGTTTTGAAATACGATGAGAAGGCAAAGGCTGCAGGTTTTTGGTCCATCTTAGTCTTTTCTGCTGGGCTCGTTTTGACTTCTGGAAGTTGGTTAGGGGCTGTTAGTCCGATTATTTAAAATGTTTGAGAACTTGGTGACCTCCTTCCCTGTCCACCGTGGCGTGTGGCCAGTGCCCTCCGCTGCGCAGGGGCAGGAGGGCCGTGCAGAGCCTGACCCTCCCGTGCGTGTGGCCCCCGAAGACACTGTGTGTGAGCGGGCGCGTGTCTCTGCACACCAGATTGCCCGCGTGAGAACCAGGGAGGAGCAGGCCGGCTGCGAGGGCCCGCGGCACACCGTCGGGCAAATGACAGAATTAGGCGTTGCCTGAATCCTGTCTCACTGTCCACTCTTCTGTCAAAGGCGATGAGTTCTGACGAGGGACAGTAGAAGGCCCTCTGGACAGAGAACAGAGGCAGAGGTGGGTGAAGAGGCCAGCCGGTGCTCCCGCCCTGCCTCCCTCTGCTGGGAGAGGCATCCTCAGACGGCAGGCACACGGCGGCCGTCCTCCATCCGCCATCCTCCATCCGCCATCCCTGAGACCCACTGGCCTGGAGGGTCTTTACCATGGCCGGTCCCCTCCCGGCAGGTGGGGCACCTCCCGCCACCGGGCTGGCCGCAGTTGTGTTGTAAGGCTCGTCTGGGCGTGTGCCAGAGACGGAGGCCCTCGTGCACCTTGATCGGACACTTACGTCGAGGCGTCCATCTCCCTGTCACCGAGGAGGGCAAGTAGAGATGGAGAAGGACACACCGTGGATCGGCCGTACCCTGGGGTCTGTCCCGATCCGTCCAGAGCCAGGCGCACGGCCCCTCAGCGCCGAGTCCTGCCGCGGGGCCCTGGTACAGAGGCCCCCGCTCGAGCTGCGGGACCGTTTCTCTGAAACTGTTTTGTGAGCAGGGAATACGAAGATTGCATTTTCCACTCTGTAGTGTGTTATTTCAGAGAGGAACCTGCTTATTTGTTTTGTACGTTCAGAGTTCTTGGGAGGGGAAAAGCAGCATCTGTCCTTTGTCGGTAACCGGCTGGGCTCTTGCCGAGGTAGATGGCACGTGGCCTTTCTAATTCAGTGTCCCCGGAAGGCTGGGGGCGCCGGGCAGCGCAGTACCATGCTCAGCGGGAGACGGCAGCCGTGCGCTGGGAACCGGGACGGGGCGCTAGGAGGCAGTTAGGTGGTGGGCGCCGTCGGCTCTGCGGAGTCCAGTTCTAGGGCTGCCCATCAGTCGGATGTTTTGGGGGTGCGGAGGAAATTCTGATGACGTCCAGTGGAGAGTGTTGCAAACACTGTTGTCCACAGACCCCTCTCTTCTCAGCGGATGGCTCCTCTTTGGGGCATGGTCGACACTGTGGGGTACCTCGGTTTTCGGCCCCCGTGCCCACACTTCCCTGCGCCCCACACGTGTATTTCCCAAGTCTCCTCCCTTTCTGTCCCTGTCTCCCCTCTTCTCAGATACCTGGGCTTTACAGTGCTCTTCTCTTTTAGAAATTTTGGCTTTTTCCCTCGGAAATTGTGTCTCGTAGGCACCGTATAAATGTTGGCTGCTCAGAGGCCTGTCTGTGACAGTGACATGGCGTCGCCCCTTAGCTTTTCACAGCATTCGTGTCGTGAGCCCCCAGGACACGTCAGCCTTCCTCCCCACGGACTCCCCTCTTCTCCCACTCCTCTTCCGTTTGCCTCCTCGTTCCCAGGGGCTCTTGGTCCTCGGCCGGGTTCCTCAGTCCGCTGCTTTGTCACTGGGGCATCCGTGTAGATGTCTCACATCTCCCCACTTTTAGCCGCGGCCTCTTTTCCAAGGCCTGGTTCAGCGTGCTCCGTCATGTTGAAATCGACCTAACAGTGATGCTCACAGAAGGCCCGGCGTCTCCAGACCCATCACCAGGCCTTGACATCCGCTATGCCCCTGCCTTCGCGTGTCCACTGCCCGGGCCTGAGCTTGTCCGGGGCCTTCTTTCCACACACCGTGGTCGTGGTGGCTGAATCCAGTGAGTCCTCCTGCTCGGTCACCCGCCACTTGTGGTGTGTCCACCCCACGCTGATGAGTGACGAGTCGTCCCAGACCATCGTCCTGACCCTGTTGCCCCTCCGTGCAGAGCTCAGATCCCTGAGCCGGGCGCCGGGATTCTGTCGTGTCACCTCGGCCTGCCCTTTCCGTTCAGTAGACAGAAGCCTGAGAGTCCTTGACCGTTCGCCGTGCACGAGCGCTGTGCCAGCCCCCGGGGTGTGACGGCGGTGATGGAGGTGTATTTCTTAAGATGATGGGCAGCGAGAAGGGACCGTCTCAGTTGGCAGAGGAGCCCAGCGTGGTGCGGGCTCGCCCGGAGCCGGAGGGCGGTGCAGGAGGGAGTGCTGCGGCCAGCGTCGGAGACACGCCGTTGGCCCACGTGTGCCCTGTGGCCGGACCGCGCTTAGGGTTTCTGTGCACTGCCAGCTGTAACCTTGCTCACAGCTTCTCGGACACAACTCTGTCATCCCCAGGATCTAAAGCTTAGCCTACAGGCACCTTCGTTAGCCGAGCAGAGTCTTTGCTGAATTGCCCTCCTCTGTTTGCTGGACTGGTCAGCTTTGGAAGTGGCCTGTCGCGCCTCTGCTTGGGACCTGGCCGCCACCGGTCTATTCAGAAAGGACCGAAGGAGAGAATCCCGAATGTCTGCTTTAAAGAGCTGGTCTCTCGCTCTTCTCCCTCTCCCCTATGTAATCTGTCAGCTCCGCTGAGGGCTAATTCACATGCCACGCAGTTCATGCACTTAAGACACACAGTTCAGTGGCGTGTGGCGTGTTCACAGCGCTGTGCACGTGCCAGCACCGCGCCTCTCCCGTGCTCCTCTTCGGCCCGTGTGCCGAGGCCCCACGCGGTGGGCATGGGGTGTGAGGACAGGCTGCCCGTCCCTGCCGTGGGGTCGCCGTGCGGCCTGGCCCGCCCCCGGCACCGGTGTGCGTCCCCTCAGAACGTGTGGGGTGCCGGCCGCGCCTCCCCTGTCTGCGGAGCTCGGAGCCGCCCCCGGCTTCTCTCACTCAGTCCTTGTCGCTGCCCGTTGTGTGCACCGCGGAGCGTCAGGAGCATCCTTCCCCTGTCAGAGAGTCTCGGTTTCTCGTGGATCCACTTTCTCATCTGGAGACGAGGTTCTCCCGTCGGTGTTTGCGTGCAGGCCCGTGCCCCAAGCGTAGCAGGTTTCAGGATTGACCTTGAACAAGGATCTGGGCAGGAAACTTGAGGCTGCCATGGTGGTCCACATCCTGCCTGGGTCAGTCCCTCCCGAGGGACTCCGGGGGTCAAGGAGGTTACGCAGCACCCTGCGAGTTCCGTGTCCTACAGTGGGTTTTAGGGATTTTTATAGCTTCAGGATCCTTGGTGACTGCTGCAGGAATCCAGAATCTTTTACATGGTGGCAAACCTAGCTGCCTCCCAGGTCTCTCCCCACATGCCGAGAGCAAGGGAGCCACTTGCAAGCCCCCATTCTCTCGCTGCGGTCAGTTCCCACACATACCGGTAGCTGTCCCAGACTGCACGTCTGGAAAAATCCCTGACTTTGTCTGACCCAAGAACGTGACTAATGCAGTCGCAGCCCTTATGAGGTCTCACCTGTGTGTTCCACCCTAGCCTGGTCCCGGCTGTTACCTCGTCATCGCCACCCCACAGGGACCAAAACCCACCCCACAGGTGGTAGCAGCCATGCCCGTGGCCACAGAAGGCTGCCTTCTCTGCCTAGTCCCCATTTTTCCTCTCCCAAATGCCACTCCCGTCAGCCCCCGTCCGCAGCAGGTAGGGCCTGGGAGAGGAGCCGTCCGTGTGGTGAAGCGGGGCGCGCTCCTCACTCGGGCCCGGGCCTCTGTGCCAGCTCACGGCCACTCAGACCTGGCTTTTCCCGGCAGCAGCGGGAGGTGGACTTGGAGGGCTGAGAAAGAATGTCAGCTTGCCCAAAACTGTGTGTGGGGCCGGGGCAGTCGGGATCCTAATCGCTTTAGCGGTGGTAAATGAATCAGAACTCGGAGTGGAACATATTCTTGCGTTGGTTTTGAACACAAAGTATAATGTTGCTTACATTCCATTTGTAGGAGTGGCAAGGAATTTGCTATGCCAAAAACGGAGATAATGTACAGCAGAATGTGAAGATAATACCTGTCGTTGGACAGGGAGGGTAAGTGGAAAAACAAGTGCTCCAGTCAGCATCCCGCCTTTGGCTGATTGTAAAATGTGCTTTGAACACTTAAGTAAATGAAGAACTGCATGCAGCAGTTTGAAAGGAAGGTGTCATCTAAGCCTGCCCTTGCCGTGTGGCCTCCCCACGGCCACAGCCTGACCCTCCACCTGGTGACCCAGAGCCCCCAGACTCTGGACACTCTTGCTTAAGTGCAAGATACACAGGGGACTGAAGTATTTACATCAGAATGTCACTTTGTTAACCTGTGTGACAAGAGTGCTGACTGGTGGACTCCCCACATTTGAAAGATTCTTATTTAATTCGATAGACTGTGTGTCACTGCCGTATAGACTCATCAAACTAGATCAAAATATTACATACTACTATTTATAGAAACTCACATACAACAGATGTGACTACAGATTGGAAAGCAGTGTGTACCAGGATGGTTTATCTCAGAGTTTGTCTTAAGTAGTATGAATTATAGAACAACCAACAGTAAACATGCAACCGTCAGGAACAAGGATCTTAGAAAAGCAAATTACAAGGAAAAAGGCGTATGATAAATGCAGAAATCAGAATGTAGAATAGGACCGAGGGTTCGATCTCAGCCGTGGAAACGGAAGCAGGAAGAGGGATGGGGGAGGGCGGCAGTAGTGGTCCTAGCAGCAGCGGCTGCCCGGCCCCGGCCCTCCCTGGCCCGGCTCTCAGTGCCCGGGAGACGTCCCTCCGTTTCACCCCGGCCACAGCCCCGTGATGTCAGCGCTGTGGCCGTCTCCGTCCTCCAGATGCGGAAACGGAGGCTGGAGGCGAGACCTCTGGCCGCAGGTCCGGCTGCGGCCCTTGGCAGAGCCGGGCCGGGACGTCGGTGCCGACTGCGCGGCTCACGTGCTCGGTCACCAGGCTTTGCTGCCAGTTGGCGACTGCCCCGGGGAACGGGATCCGCGTGGGCCCTCCTTCTGATTCTTTGCCTTTTTATGTCCTTTCCAAATTTTTTTGTGATAAGTATATAGTGATTTGACTATCAAGGGGGAAAACTGAAAAGAACAATAAATGAGGAGACGCAGCGGCTTCTGAGATAACCGGATGGCTTTGTCTTAGAGGGGCCGCGGCCCCAGGCCCGCGTGGCCTCGGGCCATTGCCCTGCATGGGCGTGAGCAGACGGCCCCCGGGGCTGGACGGAGCACCTCAGTGTGAGGGTCCCGAGAATGCAAACGCTGAGGAGTTCCAGGCTCTGGGTCGAACGTGCAGTACGTTTTTAGAAACATATGTATTTTTTCATTGCATTCTGACTTTGGAGAATTTTGTTTTTTACTGAAGAGTTCATTTCGTTTCTGCAGAAACACCGAAGGGTGTTTGTAGACGCTTGTTTATCGGCGGCCTTGGCCACGAACCACAGAAAGGCTTTTCTCAAAGCACGCTGTGTGCTGTGCAAGAGAGATGCGCTTTTCACAGTGAAAAATAGCTCCGTGTCCCCCCGAACAGAGAGCTGGGGAGAAATAACGCATTGTTTTCTACTTGCAGAAGAATTAGACACTATGTGTCCATTATCAGAGTGTGCAGTGGCAGCAACAAGGTAGGTGAGGGGGCCCCTTGGATCCTGGCCGCGCCCCGGCGAGGACTCCCCTACCCGAACCTTGGCCGTCACGTCAGAACTAACGGCTTTTAAATTCATTTCTAGGCCGAGAAAATAGCCGAATGTGTTCAGTCTGACAGACACACAGGTATGGCGCGCCGCATTCATTCTGAGGGTTCACTGAGGTCTGGAAAAAAAGAAAGCCAGAGCAGATCCCCTCCAACCAGCCTGCCTGGCGTGGGGGGCTGCATTTCCCAGCACCAGGGCAGCGTTCCTCGCCTGGCTCCCCGGGCCGGAATGTGAGTCCAAGGCCCTGAGCGCTGTGGGCATTCTCACAGGGGTCATGGGGTGGGTCACAGCCCGTGGAGAGAGAACTGGTCACTCAGATGCATGCATTGATGCGGGCACGTGTTGGTGAAGTGTGGTTTGTTGGCCTGATCTCTGTTTTAAGAGGCAGCAGCGTCGAGGGTGGGAGCACAGTGCTTTGTCAGGGACATCTTCATCTGCAGACAGCAGTCGCCACGTGCCCACGGGCGGGAGCCGGGCTCGCCACGCTCCTCCTGTGTCCTGGGCACCGTCCGCTCCTCCCGCATCTGTGTTCCTGTAGGTGGTTTTCCCTGGCCTGGAAGCACCTTTTTCCTTCATGCATGTGGCTTCACAAGCCGCCTGCCTGCACCCGTGCCCACAGATGAGGGGCTGGGGACAACGGGCCAGGCGCACTCCAGCCAGCCCGTGCGAGCGCCCAGGAGGGGGCTTTTCTTCCAGCCCCTGGCTGTTGGGGACATGCCCTCTGCGGCACCGGGCGGCCCAGCCCTCGTTCTAGGAACATTCCCCACGCACTCTCAGCCCTCGCTGTGTATGAGGCACGGTTCCCAGAGTGTTTAATTGGAGGCCTGCAGGATTCCGATGGGTAGAGCTTTTCTAGCAGGCGTCCCTCTTTCACAGCTGGGGAAGTGGGAAGGCTGACCAGTTCGCCCAAAGAGACCCATCGGGGAAGGGGTGGGGCCGGCACGCCATCCAAGCAGCCGGCTCCAGAGCCCCGAGCGCGTGCTGGGGCAGTTCCCGTGGGCGCCCCGAGAGCAGTCGGCCTTTAAGGGGAAAAGAAGAGACAAGGCGACACCACGGGACGCAGTGCATGATGAGAGGGGACCAGGTGTGAGTGAGGGGACCAGTAGTGCCGTGGGAGCTCTGAGGGAGGGGGACCGTTCCAGACAGCGCACGTGGGCTCGAACAGAAGAGAGAGTGGAGGGAGAAGCATCCCAGTAAGGAAACCAGGCACAGAAGACGGAGAGCACAGAGCACGTTCCAGAAAGAGTAAGGGTTACGTTCGACTAGTGTGAATGGTCAGTGTGGAAACGAGTGGGATCGTGAAGGACCCTGGAGTGCCAGGGGAGAAATGGGGGTTTTTGCCCACAGGCGGCGGGGTCTGAGGGTTCCGGGCGGGAGCAGCATGAGGTCTGGGCTCTGAGAAGCTCTTAGAGCGCGTGTGATACAGATGCCACGGCAGGAGGGACCAGGGATGGGAATGCCAACGTCACCATAGTCTAGACGAGAGGAAGCAACAGCCGGGGTGTGAGGCGATGACAGTGGGAAGACGGGAGGGGCCAAGTGCGATGCTGGTGTGGCACCAGAGGGGGGAACAGCGAGAGTGAACGGTGGGAACGTGGTGGTGTAGCCCCGGCATCGGCATCGAGGGCGTGGCCCCGGGCTGGGCAAGGCGCATGTGGAAGGCCTGGCTCGTCAGGTCCTGGCTTCGTGTGTGCACTCGTCTGCTGGCCGATGGATTGCGGGAAGTTCTCTGCGTTCCTCCTGGGCCCGGGGGCCCTGGTTTCTGTGAGCCTCAGAGAGCAGGGCTGGGGACGCGACACAGGAGTCTGGACGTAGAATCAATGAGCTTGACCCAGCAGCACAGTCGGCTCCCTTCTCTTCCTGCCTCGCGTCCTCTCTGCTCCTCTCCCCGAGGGGTCCACCACTTCCTCCTCGGGGCTCCTCCTGTGCCTCAGAATTACTGCCATGACTCTGAGTTTGTCGTCGTCCTCTGTCCCCTCTGGACAGGGTTCCCCAACCCCCCCAGGCCGCACAGCAGGAGGTGAGCGATGGAGCGGAGGGAAGCTCCATCCCCACTCGCGGCCTGGGGCCAGCATCACCGCCTCAGCTCCCCCTCATCCAGATGGCCCGGCTCCTGTAGCCCGGGCCTCACTCAGCTTCACGTCTTTACTGCAGGGCTCGGGGCCGGCCACGTGGGGGCCCAGTAAAGCGTGTGGAGAGGGTACAGGGACAAGGACGAGGAAACCAGCAGATGCGTGCGCAGCTTTGTCAGGCCGCCGTGTGGGCGTCAGACGGCACGAGGCCCGGGGGAAGGACACGTGCCGGGTCTGCGAGTGGCAGCGGGGGCGGGGGGTGCACTCTGAAGCACGCTTCGGCGCGGGCGCAGTGTCCTGTGTCAGAAGCAGAAGGAGCAGATGTCAAGGCCACTCCCGAGGCAAGGGTAGGAGCCGCTGCGCCGACACAGCCCACGTGTGCTCCAGACCGGCGAGAGAGGAGGGGCAGGCGGTGCCAGCAGACAGGCCCCGGCCTTGACTGCCCGCGGGGTTCCTCCTCGTCGCCGGGGTGCTGCAGGGTGGGGGCCCGGGAGCCAGAGCGGTGCGTGTTAGTGGCGCTTTTGTTTGTGACGGGAGCACGCAGGCGTCTGGAGAAGCAGACGTGTGACGGCTGAGCAGCTGCTGCTGTGCTAGGCAGTTCTTTGTCCTCCTGTCATTCTCAGCTGGTGCGGGACAGACAGCAAGGCAGCTGGGTGCCTGCCGTGTAGGGTGGGGTCGGGGGTGAGCGGGGACGGTCTCCCAAATGTTGTGATACCTGTGCTGTGTCTTCACCGCATCTTCGGCGAGGAGCAGCAGTTAACCGGGCGGGAGAAGAAGGTGGCCTGGGACAGGGACCCCTCCAGCGGAGGGAAGCAGTCTGCCGAGGCGCGGAGGTCGCGAGCTCAGCCAGCACGTCAGAAACGGTCCGTGGTGGCCGAGGAGAAGGGGCCAGGATCACAGGGTTCTGGGCGCCACACCGGGGAGCTTGAATCTCATCCTGAAAACTGCCGTGAGCCATCGAAGTGTTCTCGCCGGGACGCGATCTGGTCGGGGCTGGCCTTAGGAGGACCCTTGGCCGCCTGTGGAGCAGGGCTTGACAGGGGCAAGGTCGGGCTGTGGGACCAGTGACGGGAGGGTCTGGCTGTAATCCAGAGGAGGATGACGAGTGTCTGAGCTGGGACAGGGACAGGGCAGGGACAGATTAAAGAGGTATTTAGGAGGCCAGCTCCACGGGTTAGCTGACCAGTCGAGGGACAGGGGAGAGGGGAGGAGTCGTGGTGACTTGCTTCCAACTCCAGCGAAAGGTAGACGTGCTCGGCGACCTGGGACCAGGAGTGGGTTCGGGGAGGACCATGCGTTCACTTGCGTGCCTGCGGGGTATCCAGGTGCAGGTGGCCAGTGGCCGGTTCAGGTGTGAGCCTGGAGCTCAGGGTGAGACAGCGGCACGGAGGCTGCTTAAGCTGTCGGGAGGACGGGCTCTCGAAGGGCCTGCCGCCGGCAGGAGCCGTGCTCGGGACAGATTCGGGCGCTCTGTGGCTGGGTGGGGCGGGGGGAGAGGGGGCCGTGAGGGAGGCGGGAAGGAAAGCCGGACAGCAAGGCCCGGGGCGGGCCAGGAGTTTCCGGGGAAAGCAGTCAGGCCCGGTCGGTTACGGGTTGAACTGTGTCCTTCGGATGCAGCTCACGGAGGTCAGCAGTGACTGGGACGAGTTTGGGGTCGGTGCCCGTGCAGAAGAGAGAGTAGCAAATAGCAAATGAAGAAGCGTCTTGATGGGGGTGGGTGCCAAGGCCCTGCGTCCGGTCCTGCTTGTGGGCGGGGCTCCAGGTGAGGACCCCACGATGGGGCCGCGAGGGCGCAGCCTCCAGGTGGGACACCAGGGCCGAGCGCCAGCTGCGTTCACCCACCCGGCCGGCGGCTCCCAGTCTCCTCGTCTGTGAAATGGGGACAGGCTGGAGAGGCTCAGCAGCTCCGTGGCACCTGTTAGTACACAGAGGAGGGACAGGGAGGAAGGTCAGCTTGGTCTTGTCCTTGTCTGGTGTGGGGTCGGGGAGGGAGGTCTTAGGAGAAGAGCACGGCGCCATTCACAGAAGGGGGGTCACGGGGAGCAGGGTCAACTCATCCCACACCCCCCGCACCGCCCTCAGGAAGAGCCGCGTTCTTCCCTGGGGCATTTTGGGTCTTGCAGGAAAATACGTAGATTTTTTTCCCTTGGGGTGAGTGTGGATGGGGATCAATCTTTCTCTTCCTTCTTTATGTACTGGGACTCTGTAGCATGTCGTCTGGAAGCCGTAGGCACCTGTTTATCACTGTGGCAAGAGGGACATTTTAAGAAAGTCTGTCCCTTGTTCATAGCCTGCATTTGTGCCTGCTGTTGATTTTTGTGTCATAATTCCTAAGTTTTCTTTTTAAATTTTTTAGATGGATAATTTTCCTAACATGTTTTCATTTTTACTCCTTTTGACGAAGTGATTTATAATTTGTTTCTACAGATAATCAGTCAGGCAAACATAAAGACAAGAGGAAAAGCTCACTAGACGTCAGAGGTGTCGGCGGCCATCGCCTGAGCGAAGGTAGGTGCGAGGACACGGTAGGGTGTGGTGTGGCACTTAGCGCTGGCTTGCAGCCCTGCCGCCCCGCCCCGTCTCACCTCCAGGGCCTGTACGCTCCAGGTGAGGACAGGAGACCCTCCTCCAGCGGTCTGTGGTTCCTCCGTCCTCCCCACTCCCGCCTCTGGCTTCCCTCGGAGCCTCGGGTGCGGTGAGGGAATAAAGAACAAAGTACGTGTTACTGTGCGCTCTGTAGTTGGTTTGCTAAAATGTGACAGCAGATCGTCAGTTCGTCTGCTACAGTTGTGAGGAATGCACTTGGGAATTCTTAACAATACAGAAGCAGCTCTTCGGGCAACACTGTTTTGTTCAGTGTCATTTCGTTACAACGCAGACAAGGGGAGGGAAAAGGACTCCTGGCAGGTTCCCCGCGCGCAGTGTGCATGTTTACGTCCCCCCGCTGCATGGGTTTTCCCCAGGCCCTCTGATTTCCTCCCGCGTCCCAGAGATGTGCGCGTGAGGCGCCTGGCGTGGCTGAGTTGTCCCTGCCTGAGTGTGGGTGGGTGTGAGTGGGACGGGAGTGCGTCCCAGACAGGGTGGCGTCCCAGGAGAGGCCGCAGTCACACTCGACTCTGAACGGGCAGAAGCAGGTTGGAAAATAATCTCGTTTATTTGTATTAGTTGTCCTTATGTATAGCTCAGTGTTCAATATTAGAAGTGTTTCAGGTCTGTATTTAGAAGTTTGATGATGTTTTTGTGACCAAAAGTATGCCACAGGAACTTAACTTTTGTTCTCGTCAATTAGCCTACAGTAAAATTGATTTCTTGTATGTCATTTTGCTTAAAATCACAGTTTCCAAGAACCTTTCAGTGGCATCGAATGAGGACTTAACTGTATTTCGTCGTGGGTTGCAGTTCACCTAGAAGTTTACTTTTTGGTGGGGAGGTGAGCTGCATGTGAGAGACTCTTACTAAGCAAATATTATTTTAAGTTCTAATTGGAATGTAATTTTTAAATATTATATAGATATATAGATATGTAGCCTGAATGATCTATTAGTTTCAAAAATGTAATAAAAGGGATTTCTCGATAGCGTGGTGGCAGGTCGCACTAACCGTGTACTTTCTTCGACCCCATGATGAATTGGGAGGCATGTGGGGCTGTGTCTAGGTCAAAAGCCACCGCCTTGCAGGGCAGCAGCACCTGGGATTGTACAGCAGGGCCCCGTGCCTGCCCTCATGGCCCTCGCAGGCCAGGCCAGGGCAGGGGCAGGGCAGGGCAGGGCAGGGGCCGGCTCACTCGTGCCCACGGCCAGGTGTCTCCAGTCTCCTTCATCCTTTGGGTGAATTTGTCCATTTCTGTATTTTCAAGAGGTAAACGTTTTTTTTTTTTAATGCTTTTGGTTTTTAACCACTATTCTTCTGGAATTATAATTTCCATATAGTAAAGTTCAGATGTTAAGTGTTCAGCTCAGTGAGTTTTGACAGTTCTTCACACTCGTGTAACCACTGTGCAGTGCAGATCCAGACAGTGCACACGCATGCACTTGCACACACACCTCTGCCACACGGAGGCAACTGAGAGTTGCCAGCACTGCAGATTCACCTGGCCTCTTGTGCTTCAAGAAGCGGAACCGTGCAGTACGAGTGCGCAGTCCTGTCTGGATTCTTCCGGTCGTGTCGGCGTTTTTGAGAGTCATCCGTGCCGTTAGGTGTGTCAGTAGTGTATTCTTTTCATGGCTCAGTAGATACTCCATTCCGTGAATATGCCACGATTTGTTTACTTGTTCTCTTATGAATGGGCATCAGTGTCTCTCTTTCCACTTCGGGACTGTTAAAAATAAGGATGTATGAATGGTAGTGTATGTGTGCGTGTGTGTGCATCCGTGTGCGCCTTGGGCCTTTGGGCAGCGGTGGACAGCTGCAGCGTGGGCTGTGCCGTGCTCCTCCCCGTCGCCCACCTCTAAGAGTTCCCAGTGCTCTACGTCCCCCCACCCTTGGTTATGCCAGCATTTAAAATTTCAGCTGTTCTGGTGGGTGTGGTTTTAATTTTTTGGTGACCAGTGAAGTCGAGCACACTTTTCATATACTCACTGACCATTAGAATATCTTCTTGTGAAGCACTGTTCAATATTTTACACATTTTTCTCACAGTCTTGTAGGAATTCTTGATATATTCTAGATATGGGATTTCTCTTGGATGCGTGTATCACAAATTTTTTTCTCAGTACATGATTTGCCTCATCAGTCTCTTAACGGTCTTTTAAATAACAGAGGTTCTTAATTTTAATAAAGTTCATTTTGTCAGCGTTTTCTCTTATAGCTGGTGCTTTTTTTGTCTTGTTTAAGAAATCTTTCTCTATCCCAAGGTCAAGCTTGTTTCATCTTCCACTTTCGGTCTGTGATCCATTTCAAATTAATGTTTACATCTGGTGAGGGTAGAGATCCAGGACGAATCTTCCCTCCCCACCCCTCGGACATCCAGGTGGCCCATCACCGTGTTGGAAAAGCAGCCGTGGCCATAGTGTCAGCGTGGGACTCGGGCGGCTGCGTGTGCGGTCTCGCTTCTGGGCTGTGTCACTGTTCTGTCCGTCTGTGCTTCTGCAGCCTTGGAGGGAGTCCCGATGTCTGGGGGTGCGCACGTCTTCAAGATTGGCTCGGCTGTTTTAGGTCCTCTGCACTTCCATTGTAGTCGGCTTGTCAGTTCACACGCACGCACACATGCACATGTGCGCACACACCTCCCAGGTTGCATCGAGGAGTGTCTTGAATCTGTAGGTCAACTCGAGGACAACTGAGCGCTCAGTGCTGACCTCGCAGACCGTGCGCACGCTCTGTGACTCCGTCTTCATTTTCCCTCAGCTGTGTGTTGCATTTTCAGTGTATAAATCTCGCATCTCTCACTATATTCCTAAGTATTGATGTTTTTAGATGCTGTCATAACGTCATGTCGGCGTTCTTAATTTCAGTTTCCAGTTGTTTATTGCTAGCTGACAGAAAGACAGTTGACGTTTGTATATTGACCTTGTCCCGAGTAACCTTGACTAGCTCACTCAGGGATGTAGGAGTGGCGTGAGTGGACGCTTTCGTGGACTTCCACATACACAAGTCACAACCACCTTTATACCTTTTTCCAACTTCACTGCATTCATGCTGCTGTTTGGTTTTGTGAGCATCTGTCACTTCCATCATATTTTCAAGTGAGAGTGAGTCCTCTTATGACACAAGGATAAAATGGTGGTTTTTATTTTGAGTTTAATGACCACGCTGAGTAAAATGGAGAGGTGGCCACCATGTGCTGGTCGCCAACGCTGGACTGAAAACGTTCGTCCGCCCCCCCCCCCCACACTGAACGCGCTTGGGAGCGCGCCGGTGTGTCCCCAGGGCGGGGGCTGAGAACGCGTCAGGCTGCGGTCCCGGCGGTGTTTGGTGAGGAGCCTTCGGCCTCACAGTGGGGCTTTCAGGGACACAGACGGAACTCTGTGTGAGCAGGCCCCCTGCCCGCGCACGGCCCGCTCCCCGCCGCCCCCAGAGGAGCCCAGACCAGAAACTAACAAACTGGAGGGCTGAGCTGCTGCTTGCCTCTCGGGGGTGTGCTGACTGGTCTGGAGTACGCGTGACAGTGGAGGGCGCCGCAGGACGCCTCGAGAACCCACCAGAAATCCCTGTGGGTCTGTTCGTGGCGGTAGCGTTCATCCGTCCTGCCATGTACAAAACAAAGCGTCTGTGTGGCATTGTCTTCCGAACATCCCTGCTCCCGGCCAGCGGCCAGTGGCCGGCGGCAGGCCGGACCCTCACAAAGTCTCACTGTTGTCAGCATGAAAAGAGGCTGACTGTTTGGCCTTGGCCCGCGAGCTGCTTTCCTGTTTTCTCCCTGGCCCGCGACGTCAGACGTTCGGTCTGCCGGGCACGTGCTTCCTGGTGCCTGGAACCGGGGGGAGCGGAGGAGGCCAGGTGGGGGTCCCGGGAGGCCAGGTGGGGGTCCCGGGTGGTCAGGCGGGGGGTCCCAGGCCCGTGTGGCTGGTCCTGCCCCCTCCCTTGCAGCTGGGCACAGCGGGGCCTGGAGGGCACTCGAGCCAGGTGCCCAAGGCTGTGCCGACCCTGACCGCCGGCCATGCGATCTCTCCACAGTGGCCAACCAGAGACGACACTCGTCCATGGCCCGGATACACTCCATGACCATCGAGGCGCCCATCACCAAGGTGAGGCCGCTCGTGCTCGGTCTGCCCTGCGCGTGGTGTCCCTCGTGTCCCGTGAGGAGGAGCGGGCCTCGAGAGAGGGCCTGTGGCGCGCGGTCTCTCCTCCTCTGCTGCTCGGGCTGTGAAGCTCCCGGCTCTTCCTCCCGCGTCCAGGTCATCAACATCATCAACGCTGCGCAGGAGCACAGCCCCGTGCCCGTGACGGAGGCCTTGGACCGCGTGCTGGAAATCCTCAGGACCAGCGAGCTATACTCTCCGCAGTTCGGTGCTAAGGACGACGACCCTCACGCCAGCGACCTCGTCGGGGGCCTAATGTCGGTAAGTGTGCAGGGACCAGGCCGCCGGCCGGGGCCTGCCGTTCCCGTCTGTTCCCCGGTTATTTGGTCGCGGGCTGGCCTGACAAAGCCGTCTGCCTGTCAGGCTCCGTCCGGGCCTGAGCCGTCCGTCGCTTGGGCTCAGCTGCTCTTCGTCCAGCCGGGGACCTCGGTCTGCAGCGCAGAAGGGAGGGGCGTGTTCTGGACCGTCCCCTGAGCCACCGCCCGGCTTTGCTTGGGGGTTCAATGAGTAATTTATTTAACTACAACTTAACTGGGACAGAAAAAGAATACGTATGAAGTGTTCCATACCACACTGCAAAACAGAAAGACCGTGTTTAACGAGCCCCGGGGGGAGGGGCAGGGTCCCCCGGGCAGCCTGTGCAGAGCTGTGACTTCTTTGGAAAAAAGGCCTGGAGACCATGTCACTAGAGGGGCTCTGGAGGGCCTGGGTGCCTCCTGCAGCCCGTCCAGTGTCGAGGTCTCTGCAGGAACAATTGTCATTCCAGCGCTGTCACCTTCGTGTTGGGAAGACATAAAATTCGTCTCCCTCCCAGTTCCCGCTTTCCGAGATCACTTGATGGCCTCCTAATAAAGTTGTAGGCGGGTAGCTAGATAAAGCCTTCCTAAAACCCTAATTTTTAAGACAAAAAATGATTCCAGAAAGGGTAGCGTGGTTTCGGGTGATGACGTCTAACTGTGGACTTGCCTGTTGAGACAGAGGCTCCTCCAGCCTCCAGCAAGGGGTGGCAGTGACTCGGGACAGGGTAGGGGAGTGTCGGGGTGAGGGGGGGAGTCACCGCAGGGCGAGAGCAGGGGGCTGCTTCGGCTGGGGCGCTGGTCTGGGAGCAGCTCTCTGCCCAGTGTCTGCTGGGCGGAGGGAGGTGCTTGGAGGAAGAAGCAAGCCCCAGAGGAAGCCTGGCCTCTCCGGGGTGCGGACGGGGCGAGGGGGCCCTCGTGCGGGGCAGGGCGCGGGCAGAGGGGCGTCACCCCTAAGAACCCAGACATCCCGTGTGCCGCCCCGCCCCGTCCTACCCCGGGCGTAGCCAGCCTTTGCGCGGAGGCTCAGCTCTCCGTGGAGGGACTGAGGTCAGGGGTCCATCTCAGGAGCCTCGGGGTGCACGGATGGAGAGGGCTGCCGCCGCCGCCCTGCGGGAGCACGGCCTGGGTGTGCGGGGGGTGAGGGACAGTTGTGACGTCTCTCTCGTCTCCTTGCTTTTTATCAGGATGGTTTACGAAGACTCTCCGGGAACGAATATGTTCTTGCAACAAAAAGTAAGTTTTTAACTTTTCGGATCATTATTATTAGGCTGAAGTGATGAAAATACATTTTTTAGACAGATGTTGTCAGATAGTTTTTCTCATCAGCACGCAGTTTCTCGGTCATAAAACCTCAGAAACAAAGCACTGCTCTCCCTCAGCTAATGCCATAAAACCTGTTAATTTAGTTCTCCGAATTCCGTCACTGTGCAGACTTTCAGCAGGTTTCGAGCAATATCGTCACTCCCATCTCCCTTCACGACGTCCCGCCGCGGATAGCTCAGGCCATAGAGAACGAGGACTACTGGGACTTTGACATTTTTGAACTGGAGGCCGCCACTCAGAAAAGGTGGGTTGGCCTGGAGCGCGGCACACGGTGGTGCCCAGGGCCTGTGTGGAGGGAACCGCTGCAGGGTGCGGCTTTCTCACAGCGCGCCCCTGGCCCCGGGGAGGAGGCTCCGAAGGAGCAGCAGGGCAGCCCGCGCCCCCGAGCCGCGGGGCCTGCGCCTCGGCGAGGGCATGGGCGAGAAGCCGGGGCAGAGTTTGCCTGGTCACGACTCCTGACGAGACGGCGGACTCGTGGGAGGTGTGGAACTGAGCAGGGGACCAACTGCTCCAGTCACAGGGTCGGCTTTGTTCCTGTACAGTAGTGACGCTGCGTCCTTCTGCAGGGGCCATAACTTCAGACACAGCAAAGACCCCCGCCCAGAGTGCAGAACTCAAAATTAGAAATACACAGAGCACAGAGACATTTGAGAAGAGCTGTCCCCAGATCTTGGTTGCTTGTCGGTGACAGGCTGGGGGAGACGCAGAACTTCACACCCAGTTGTCCCGGCGGGGGTGTGACCACAGAGTGGGGGAGAATGGGTCTGTACCTTCCGTTGTGCCCTTTGCTGGAAAAGCACTGTTGACCAAAGAGGTGTGGCTGCCCAGCGCACAGGGGTGAGAGGTCGCAGCCCACGCCAGCCGGGCCAGCCTTCAGGAGGGCGAGGCCCTGCCCGACACTGGCAGGAGTGGTGTGCTCTCTTGGGGTCACCGTCAGGTCTCATCCCAGTTGGGCGACTGTCCCCAAGGTAGCCCTGCCCTCTCCTGCTCGCTGTGGGTCAGCCTTCTGCTGCGTTCTGCTCCCACGCACACAACGCGGGCTTGCATGTGGGGAGCACCCCACGGAGACGCGTCTCCGGGCATCTGGTTCCCGTACCAGGGACCTGGCGTTCCCGCGAGCCGGGCCAAGGCAGGTCAGTCGAGCCCCGTTAGCCTGATCATCCCTGGACACTGCCTCAGCAGAGCCACACTTCTCGACCTCCCAAGCCACAGGACCCGCGCTGGATCAGGGGTGCTTCTCAGGGACGGGCCCGACCTGGGGGCCGGCGGGCTCCCCGCTAGGGGGTAACTACTCACGTGGCATACCATAGTGTTGGCTCATGTGCTGTGATCGGAAACCATCATTGTCCTCAGGCGGGACACCGGCCGGTGGCATAGGCCCAGCAGGTCCAAAGGAGAAGATAGGGCTCAAGGTGGCGCAAGGTTAGCCTGGCAGCGGGCACGCTGGTTTTGAGGAATCCCCTGGTGCGAGTCGGAGACCCGGTCAGGAGGGGCAGGGTGAGCAGAGCCCGCCCGGCCAGCGGGAGCGCTGCGCGGAGCCCCAGGCCACAACTGGAAGCTGGCTGCGGCCGGCTCGGCGCTGGCCCCCGGGAGCGAGAGGCAGAGAGGCAGGCACCGCTCTGCTGCCCCGCGGGCTCCGCGGTCTGGCTCGGGTGTGCTTGTCGGATCCAACACAGCTCCAGCCACGGGGCCTGTTTCTTCGCTCTACTTTAATGCTGTGGGTCTTTTTCCTATAGGCCTTTAATTTATCTCGGTCTCAAAATCTTTGCTCGCTTTGGAATCTGTGAATTCTTGAACTGCTCTGAGGCGACACTGAGAACGTGGCTCCAGCTTATCGAGGCCAATTACCATTCCTCTAACCCGTACCACAACTCGACACATTCGGCCGACGTGCTGCACGCCACCGCCTACTTCCTCTGCAGAGAGCGCATCAAGGTGAGCTGGGTCCGGCCGCGCCTGACTGTGGGCGCCCTTCAGGGGCGCCCCTCACCGCACGGCCTGGCCCGGGAAGGCCGCAGCCGCACACACTGTGTTAACTCAGGACGTGGCTCGGCCCTTCCCTGGGCGCGTGATGGGGGGCTGGTCCCCAGGGAGCAAGGCAGCAAGGACAGGAGACGGCCGTCCCGTGGGGTCTCACTCCGAACCCGCAGACCAGTGCAGCCAGCTAAGGGCCGGCTGTTGCCACTTCAGGGGCCCCGCCTGTCCTCTCAGAGTCAGGGAAGGGCCACGTCATGCCTGGCACCCGGCCGTGCCCTCCCGGAGCTGGGTCTTCAGCTGCCCCCTCCCGCTCCCTCTAAGGTTTTCGTTTTGTTTCGTTTTTAAAGAAAGATCGTGACCCAGACCTAGGCAGAATGAGAGCCCAGAGAGAGGGCTGTTTCATAAAGTACAAAAATGATGGCAGGGGAGGGACGTCGGGTCAGGAAGGACCCACGTAAAGACAGCCCAGTTGTCGTTGTTCTGTGTCGATTTTAAACCGCTCCATAGACGCCACATACGTACACGTGTGCACGAAGCCAACCTAAAACAGTTTTCAGGCGTGGGGATGTCAGTCGTCCCCTGCAGTGCCCCCCGCGCTCCTCTCTGTTGACGTAAGTCCTCAGCAAGCGGGAGCAGGGCCCCGCCACGTCCGGACAGCACGTGCAGAGATGCCGCTTCCTCGGCGGACAGGGACCCTGGATTTGCTCGACAGTGTCGTCTTGTCGGAAATCCCAGACGTTCTTACCTTAAAGTCGTAGGGCAAAGCACAGCGCCTCAGTTTTCACAAGGTCCCTTACTCTCAGCAAACTCTAGATCCCGTGGACGAGGCCGCCGCCCTCATCGCAGCCACCATTCACGACGTGGACCACCCCGGGAGGACCAACTCCTTCCTGTGCAACGCCGGAAGCGAGCTGGCCATTCTGTACAACGACACGGCCGTGCTGGAGAGCCACCACGCAGCCTTGGCCTTCCAGCTGACCATCAGAGACGACAAGTGCAACATCTTCAAGAACATGGAGAGGTAGGAAGCGTGGGCAGGGAAGCGTGCGGCTCCGCCTGTCTCCTCCTACCGGCTGTGCCCGTTAGCAGTCACGCCACCCTCCCCACTGAGCCACCGAGCCACTTCCGTGGTCCAGAGACCCGCCAGCTCTGGCCGTTCCGTGTGGATGGGAGCGCGCCCGCTGTGCGCGCTTTGCGGCTGGCCACGTGCAGTGAGCACGTCCTCAGGGTTCAGCCCCTTTGTGTCTTGACGTGTCAAGACGAGGACGGAAGGCTGACGTGTTGAGCTCTGAGGGACCGAGGAGCTGTCATCGCACATCTCTGCCCTCGTGCGCCCAGCATTCCTCTCACCGTGCCTGTCCCCACGCCACTGCCCTGAGCAGCCCTCCCTGACCCCGCACTGCGTACTCGGTCCCAGTTCCTCTGTGCACCCGTCACGTTCTCGTCATTCGTCTGAGGTCCGGTCCGATCCCCAGGCTCTGTAAGATCACGGTGTCACATGAGCTTCCTTGATCTCTGTCCCCTCAGCGTCTGGCATGGCGCCTGAGGCATGGTGGGGACGTCATGCCCCGTGAGCGCAGGGAAACGTGTCTGGTCATGAGGAAGACTTATTAACTTGGATTTTCAAGGAAAGTTTTACATGGGATTTTATTTTAAAAGGAGACCTCTGATTTCGCTAAGGTCCCCGTGCCACCTGTAGAATTCCCGACGCGGAGAGCAGTCGGTTTTGTTGGTAGCCACTTGTTATCTCTGCCCCAGGGAAGGAACGGGGCGACTGGACAAAAGGGGCAGAAGAGAGATTTTATTTTGTATTTTCTGGACCTCAAAAAATTTTTTTAAAAACAAGTGAAAACGGGGGCTGGAGGAAGAGGTGTCATGCACTGCGTGACTGTCTCACCTGTCAGAGGGTCCGCCCTCTGAGTTTCGGTTAGGAGAGGTGCTGGGTCTCTGTGGGGTACACTCTCCATAACCACAGCTCTCCGTCCTGTCTTCGCTGGGAGAGCGGCGTTGCTCACCCAGCTACGCCCTGTCTTGTTTTAGTCTGAGAGCCGTGGGCCTCACACCACGGGTGACAACACACGACGTCGCATGTATGAGGTCTTGCCCTTAAGCTTACAATTTTACCTTCTGTCGGGGTGCACCTTGATAACGATCGAAGCACTCGGCACCCCTTACAGTCTCTGAAAGTGAGTGCTGCAGCTGACCTCCAGTGACCCTGGAACGTTAGCCACCGTGGACGTGCGTCCTGGGTCACGTGCGTCCTGGGTCCACGAGTCTGGACCGTGGTGTGCAGCAGCCTCCCATCTGTCCCCGGAACCAGGAATGACTACCGGACGCTGCGCCAGGCCGTCATCGACATGGTCTTGGCCACGGAGATGACGAAGCATTTCGAGCACGTCAACAAGTTTGTCAACAGCGTCAACAAGCCCTTGGCAGCGCTGGAAATGAGCGAGGTGAGGGTCCGGCGGGGTGAAGCCCAGGGCGGTAGGCCCCCTGACTTCCATCCTTTTGCTTAAAGTCTTGCGAGTACCAGAACTTGGCAGGAGAAAAAACGGAAGGGAGGCTCACGTTTCAGATAGGGGTCCAAGGGGGAGCCACTCCCCCGTTCTTGGGCATCGTGGGCACGGTTGGAGCCCTTGGGTCTGTCACCAGCTGGACTTGAGGCACTGGGCGGGGTCAGCCGGGGGACAGCCGGGCCTGCGCCCCCAGGTCTGCCGCGCTGCCTTGCTGGGGCGGCGGGCCCCCCAGAGCTCGGGGCCCAGGGCCCGCGGGGCGGCAGCCGTCGCAGGAGAGTCACCGTCGGGTCGGCACCGGGGAGCGAGCCTCCCTGGAGCCCCTTCCTCAGGCTCAGCCCTCTGCCCCCCCACGTGCACTGAGCACCCTGCCACCAACTCACAGCCCTTCCCCCGCCCTGCTCCCCGCTCCTGGCGCTCATGGGAAGGACCCGCTTTGGGCGCTGCTGGGCCAGGGTCGTAATTCAGTTCTCACTGGAAGCGCCAGCCTGGAGGGACAAGGGGGACGCTGCAGCCGGGAGAGCTCCGGCCTCCTCGGTGGTGTCCCCCCTGGCGTTCCCCGAGACACGAGGTGGCCTCGGCTCAGGATGCCGCTTGCCTGTCTTGATGGCAGCTCTGCCCACTCGACAGGACCACCAGGGCCTCCTTAGGCCACTGTGCTCTCTCCCGGAAAGGTCCCGTGAGTGAGGAGGGCGCCTTGTCCTCCTCGATGGCGCGCTCTGCCCATCCCCCCGTGGCGGTGACGCCACGTCCTCGTGAAGGAGACGCACGCGTACTTACTGCGAGTGGACGGAGCCAGGGTCCTTCCCCCGGCTCACGGGGCGGCTCTGACGCGTCTCGTTGCCTCTCCGAGTCCCGTGTCCCGTTCAGTAAATGTCAGAGCGCGTGGCACCGCCCTCGAGGCACAGACGTTTTGTGAGTGCAGGTCCGGAGAAAGTTAAGTTCTTTGCACACCACAGAATGTCAGGCGGCGTCCTGGGGGTGTCACTGCAGGACAGCCTTGGGGCACTGACAGCTGCCCCCAGGCACAGGTGTCTCGGGGCTGAGCTGGAGCCTGAGCCATGTCGGGCGGGAGCCAGGTGCACCGCAGGGCTCTCTGCTGGGAGAGCAGGTTAGCCTTTCACTCGCTCAGTGCACACTCTTCTAGAGCAAGTGGAAGTGAAGGTCAGTCTCAGTTCTTACCAGGGGAGAGCGACAGAAAGAACAGAAGGAAAAGGCAACCGTGAGACAGACTCAGAGTGAGAGGAGCAGGCCAGGCAGAAGGGAGGGGCAGATACGTGGACCACCGGGGCTACCCCCCCTGCTGGGGGCCGCTGCACCGTCCTCTGCCCCTTTGTCAAGCGGGGGCCGCCCTCAATGCGCGCAGTCCCGGGCATTGCTTTGGGAGCCCCTGGTGGGTGGAGCCTGGACAGCGCCTGTGGTGCTGGCAGTGGGACCCCGCAGTGCAGCGGGGCCGGGCACCAGGGGACCCCTGGCGCCTGCTTGCATCCCGCTCGTGCTTCAGGAAACAGAGGAGGAGCAGGCAGCCATAAACACCGTGCTCAGGACGCCGGAGAACCGGACTCTGATCAAGCGCATGCTGATTAAGTGCGCGGACGTGTCCAACCCCTGCCGGCCGCTGGAGCAGAGCATCGAGTGGGCCGCCCGCATCTCGGAGGAGTACTTCTCCCAGGTGAGCCGCGCCCTCCGGGGCCCCCCGCGCGCCGGCAGTCAGCCCCGCGCACAGCAGCCGGAGCGGGACGGCGCAGATCACACCTGCGCCGGGACGCGGGTCCTGGGGCGGCGCGGCGAGCGCCTAGTGCGGCTGCCGCCTTAGCGAGAGGCCGCGGGCGCCGCCCCCGCCGCGTCCCGGGACGGCTTTAGGGCGTGGTTGGTTTTCTTCCTCCCGTCAGCTCCGTCAGCTCCGCGCGGGAGCCCCCTGTCCTGGCAGCCGGAGCAGGGTCGGTGGGACCCAAACCAAATACCCGAGGTCAGAAGTCAGAGCCCCCAGGCGTGCCGTCTCCACGGCAACACGCCGGTCTGGTTGGCGGCGGCTTCCCGGCACCTGGCCCCGCACCCCTGCCCCGCGCCCTCACGTCTCACCCTGATTGCGGAGCCGCGCTTCTCGGGCCTCACCCACAGCGACCCACGCCGCGCCCAGCCGCTCCCGCCACACCCCAGCCAGCGCGTTTCCGGCCTGTGGGCAGGTGGGGGGGTGGCGGGGGTCGGGGGACAGCGTCCGTGACGCCCGCAGCGGTGCACAGCGCGTCCTGGGCCTTCAGGGCCCCGCCCCCACTCACCGGCTCCATGCGCGGCTCCGCCCTGCTCAGGGGGACCCCGTTTACCTTTCACGCTGTGTTTCTGTTGTGCTTTCACTATGTTAGACGGGTGTAGACGCGGGTGTAGACGCGTAAACGCCATTGCGTCAAGATCGCCTAGGTACTGGGAGTCACTTGCGGCAGCGGCTGGCCGCGCGCAGCCAGGCGTGCGGGGGCCGTGCCACCTGGGGTTGCGGGGTGCCTGTGACGCTGGCACGGCGCCGGGCGCCGCAGTCGCCTCCGGCACGTTTCTCAGAGCGGAGCCCCGTCGTCAGGGGCCCGTGACTGTGCACACATGCCCTTCTCCGTGCTTTCCTCAAGGAAAACCTCCGTCCCAGAATTTTTTGGACTCAGGTATCCAAGGTGTCCACGCACAGCCTTTTCAATGAGGTGCCGTGGCCCGCGAGGAGCAGCAGCCACCGGGCCCTCCTGTGAGGGCGCCGTGCCCACTCCCCACCGCAGCCCTGGTGTCCGGCGGGGGCGGGGCTGGGTGTGACAGGGGGGCAGGGGCGGGGCTGGGTGCGACAGCAGCGGCAGAGGGTGGCAGCTGCTGGGTCCGTGTCCTGCGTGTCCTGCGGGTACCATTTCCAATGTTGCCTGAGGAGCTTCTGCAGGTTCAGGCAGCTTCAGGCGGGGTCGGGTGGGCGAGCTCGGGCCCTCCTGCCGCAGAGACGTCCCCACTCTGGGAACAGCAGGGTCTGGCGGGTCCCTCGTCTCTGCTCGGTGTGACAGTCGGTGTTCTGGGTTGCAGACGGATGAGGAGAAGCGGCAGGACTTGCCCGTGGTGATGCCCGTGTTCGACAGAAACACCTGCAGCATCCCCAAGTCTCAGATCTCGTTCATTGACTACTTCATCACAGGCATGTTCGATGCGTGGGACGGTAAGGACGCGAGCGACCCGTCCGTGTTTCGTAAATAACGGGCACGACGCAGTAAGTAGCAAGCGCCGTCTGCCTGGGGGCTGAGACCTCCCAGGCACACCAGGATGAGATTGAGCCGTCCCGAGCCCCCACCTTGGGCTGGGTCTGTCCCCGTCCTCCTGAACCGCCCCTCCCCCCAGGGTGGACGCGGTGACGCCAGATTCATGCGTGAGGGACGTGAACTTGGGGCGCACGGCTAACAGTAGGGAACCACGGATGCTGACCCCACGTCCTTACTCCGAGGGGCCTTCGCCGTGTGCTCCCGGCTGCACGCTGGAGCGGGCGTGACAGTGGGCGTGACAGTGGGTGTGACAGTGGGCCGGCCTCCCTCTGTCAGGGGTCCTCGGGGCGGGGCCGGGTCAGAGCCCCTGGGCGCTTAGCTGTGGGCGCGGCTCACAGAGCAGGCAAACACAGAAGCTTTTATTTAAGGTTTTATTTGTGAGATTTGTGTGGCTGGCAGGAAGCCCGGGATCACGCCCGCCCACCGCGGGGTCCCCGCCTGTCCGTGCAGCATTCCTAGGCGCTGCGGAGGGAGCTGCCCGCTCGGGCCCCCCTGTTCCTCGACAGCGCAGCCCGGACCCCCAAGCACAGGCCAAGGGGCTCACGCCGCCGCCTCCTCTTGCAGCCTTCGTGGACCTGCCCGAGCTGCTGCAGCATCTGGACAACAACTTCAAGTACTGGAAGGGCCTGGACGAAAGGGAGCTGAGGAGCCTGCGGCCGCCCACGGACGCCCAGTGGTGAGTCGTGCGCCGGCCAGCCACACGTGCTGCGGGGCCGTGCCCTGCCCACCCGCCCGCACCGTCTGCACCCCCGCCCGCACCGTCTCCCCCTGCCCGCACCGTCTGCACCCCCGCCCGCACTGTCCTCTCTGCTCCCCGCTGGCAGCCCTGACCTTCCTCCCACCCCTCCTCTCCTCCCACCTTCCCTGCATCCCCTTCCACTTCCTTCCCTCCTCCATCCCCTCTCCTTCCTCTCCCCGTTTCCTCCCCTGGTCTCTCCCCTCC
>PVKZ01005539.1:0-51294 GCA_004027375.1 Macroglossus sobrinus | reverse complement strand
CGGGGGGATGCGGGGACAGGGGGATGCGGGGACAGGGGGATGAGGGGACAGGGGGACGGGGAGACGCGGGGACGTGGGGATGGGGGGACGCGGGGACACGGGGATGGAGGGACGCGGGGATGGGGGGACGTGGGGACGAGGAGACGTGGGGATGAGGAGACGTGGGCCAGCAGGACGGCAGTGCCCCGCAAAGGGCCAGGGATGGGTTGCCCTGTGATGAGATGGGGGGCAGAGCGGGGCCTGGGGGGCGTTTCTGGACAGGGGTCAGCTGAGACGTTCATGGTGCTCCGGCCGGACCGCCTGGCTCTCACCCACTTTTCTGCATCCCAGTCCCCTCCTGCCAAGTAGTGATGTGGCACTTGCCCACTCAGAGGAGCATCGTGGGGAGGAGTGAGCCAGCGTTTGCCCCGGACCTGGCTCTTGGAAGTACGCGTGCCAGCCTGACCTGCCTGGGCTGTGACACCCGTGGCGGTGTCGCCCTGGGCAGATGGCGCGGTCCCTCCAGCAGGCCCCCGTTAACGGGGGGCGGGGGATGTCGCCGGGGGGGGCGGCGGCAGGTGGGGTGGCCCTGCGTGCCCCCTGCGCTGTCCGTGCCGGCACCGTCCACGCTGAGCGTGACCGGTTTGTCATGGCTTACAAACACTACAGAGTCTGAGGCGAAGGGAGCATACTTTTTAATTATTTTCCTGCTTGTCTCCGGCAACACTGTTGTCAAGGAAACGAAGGCCTTTGAAAAGCTTTCCAGCCTCCCGGTGGAAGAGGGTACTTGTGCAGCGCGCCCGCCGTCTGCGGAGCGGACCTGGCGCTCCCTGACGGGGTCTGATTCTTTTAAAGGGTCTGCTTCCCTCACGTCTCACAAAGAGAATCGTTTTGACCTTTTAACAGGAGATGGAAGATGGTTACTGGTATTTTCTCTCTTAAAAGAATTGCCTGCGTTCTTGACGCAGACAGAGCCTTTCATTCACTCGGCATGGGTCGTGGGACTTGGGTGCTGGGCCTGGGAGTGGGCCGCAGAGATGACTGGGGGTGTCTTACCTTCCTTGAAAGACGCCCCGCCTCTGGGAGAGAAGGAACCACAGGTGGACAGATGCTTCTAGGGCGGCATCGTAATGGCTCTGGCAGGGTGGGGGACAAAGTGCTATGGGGCACGAGGGACAGACAGCCCCGGGGAGGGGCGGTGTCAGTGAGAGGCGCCAGGGGTCTCAGAGGACGGGTAGAAGTTGTCCAGCAGCTACGAGCGGGAACAGCATTGCAGGCAGAGGGAAGAGCCAGTGCGAAGGCCGGAGGGTGTGGAGGCGCGCGCTGGCTCCGGAGGCCTGCGGGGCTGCTGGAGGCGCTGGTGGTCCCACCCCCTGGGGCCAGAGCGCCGGCTCCGTGGAGCACGGGGGCACGCGCTCCTCACGGACGCTGCCGGCACGTTCGGAGCTTGATGAATGTCCCCCCCCGCCCCCCACGGGAGTCCCGGCTTCACCGTGACGTGTCAGCCGGCGTTCCGATACAACCTGATGGTCGTTCAACCCTACCAAGGGCATTGTTCTATATGAAAAAGATAAATCGTTAGGAAAACAGGAGTCTTATTTTTAAACAGCCCTGGCCCTTTATTTATTTATTTTTTAACTTTAAAAACTGATTTTAGCTTTATGGAAGAGCCGCAAGGGGGATCCGAGAGTCCCCATGTGCCCGCCATCGGCGTCCCGCCACGCCGCCACCTCCCATCACCCCGTGCGCTCATCCCGACTGCGAAATCCACGCCAGGCCACACGTTAACTAAGCTGGAGGCTGCGTTTGGGTGTCACCAGTTTCCCCACTAATGTCCCTTTTCTGTTGCGGGATCCACGTTGTGTTGAGAGCCCTTGCTTGCTGTTTTTGTTCATGATTTGTTTTTTCTTTGGGGTGGGGGCAGGAGGGTCAGGGAGTGGACTGAATCTGATCCTGGCCACTTATGCCGACCGAGTTCCCTGTTCTGAGACCCCCCCACGTCCTCCCCTTGGTCCCTGGCTGGTGTCCCGTGTCTGGTCCCCACAACAAAGCTCAGCCTGGACACCTTTTGGTGTTCAAGACCTGTTTTTCCCTGTTGACTCATGAGCGTGGCCAGCAGGTGAGCATGTCAGTGAGACTTGGGACTCACTTGTCCAGCGTCACTGCCCCCTGCCTCAGTGGTTGCTGCCCAGTGATGACAGGTCTCCATTTTTTTTTTTCTTCCGGATGTAACCCGGCCAGCCCTTTGAGCCAACGTCGACGCGGTGGGTTTCGAGACGGAGCCCCTCGCCACGCGGACATTCTGACGCGGCGTTCCTGCTTGCTGGATGATGGAGTGTGTCTTGCGGTAGAAACTGGGTTGGACGTGTCGTGTTTGACGAGTGGAGCTAGAACATTCTTTGTGTACACACAGATGTGCGTCTGACGGTGATTCTCCCTGACAGAGGAGAGTGCCTGCTGGCGGGGGTGCCTCCCCGCGCCTTCCTCCTCTTCCCCCTCTCGCACCCCTCCCCTTCACCTCCCCTCTCCTGCACCCTTCCTGCCCTGTCTCTCCCTTTACTTTCTCCATCCTGCTTTGCTCCCTCTTGCCCCCCACGTCGCGTCCGCACCCGACTTCTCTCTGCGTCCCCCCTTTT
The DNA here is from genome assembly GCA_004027375.1 of Macroglossus sobrinus. Lineage (NCBI taxonomy): Eukaryota > Metazoa > Chordata > Mammalia > Chiroptera > Pteropodidae > Macroglossus > Macroglossus sobrinus. Next base: position 48,679 of record PVKZ01005539.1, on the reverse strand, counting down.
CTTCCTCTCTCTCCCTCTCCAGTCTCAGTTCCCTTCTTTCCTTTCTTCCCCTGTGACAGGCCAGTCAGGCTGTTGCCACGGAAACGGCAGCCCAGCAGAAGCGGCTCTGCTCTCCCTGCCTCTAACGATGACAGTGCAGATAGTGCCGAGTTCTGGGAGCAGCCAGGCCGTGGCCCGTGGCCGCGGGGTCCCTTCCTCTTCCAAAGGCCAGACCCGTGCCGCAGCTCATGACTCTGTCTAGTCGATGGTCATTTTTTTTTATTTGGAAACTTCCGAGTTTGAGTAACGCTCTTGCCTGTTGCTCCAGAGACCGGCTGTAAGCGTGTGAGACGTACTCAGCTGAATGTACTTACGTTAATGGCAGGGAACCAGGGTGCTGCCGGGGCCCAGAGTAACTTCGGTCGCATGTGGGAGGTGGGCTCGACATTAGGGACATTAGGGGGGTTCCTGGCATGGATGACTGAGGGCTTTTCAAGGACGTCGGGGGGAAGGGAAGCATAGTTGCGGCCTGGACAGATCGTCAGATACTTAGTCTCACTCAACAAGTGTTCCCTGAGGACTTGCCCATCCTGAGCTGGAGGAGCGGGGCTGTGCGCGTGCGTGTGTGTGCACATGTGTGTGCGTGCACACATGTGCGTGTGTGTATGTGTATGCGTGTACACGTGCACGTGTGTATGTGTGTGCACACATGCACATGTGTATATGTGTATGTGTGTGCGCATGTGCGTGTGTGTATGTGTATGTGCGTGCGCACATGTGCGTGTGTGTATGTGTATGCGTGTACATGTGCACGTGTGTATGCGTGCACACGTGCACGTGTGTATATGTATGTGTATGTGTGCGCACATGTGCATATGTGTATATGTGTATGTGCGTGTACACATGCATGTGTGTATATGTGTATGTGTGTGCGTGCACATGTGCGCGTGTGTACATGTGTATGTGTGTGCGCGCACGCTCATCAGGTAGGCTCTGTGGTCCCTCCAGAGGCTGTGGGCTCCTGGGCCTTCGCGCAGCTGGTTCACACTGGCGGCAGACCTGTCCCTTGCCGTTCCTCGGTGGCCGGCTGACTCGGTGGCGTTAGCCAGGGTCTGGCCTTCTGCCCAGCGCCAGCGAAGAGCCCAGCGGGGAAGAGCTGGTTCATGGGTTACGTTTAAGTGCGTGCTGCTTCCCAGAGGTGACTTCGCTTAATAAAAACCTTAACGCCGTTCTTACCACGCTCACGGGTATCCATCCCGGCTTCGGGGTGTAAAGTGAGACGGATAAAATCCAGACGTTACTTGTGGCAGCGCGGGAACGTTCTCCTTACTGGCGTGTGATGAGACGCGCATGCCCGTCGCTCTGTCTGCGCCCAAGCCGCCTTCCTGCGCCTGGGTCTTTTTATGTTCGTAATCGTCTTAAGCTTATTTAAATATCGCCCGTTAGGTAGCGGATTTTAAAAGGAGGGCGGCTTCAGTGAGTGAGTAACTCCGCAACTCCTCACGGTATTTCTAACCGGTTGCTATGACTTAAGTTGATAATGGACCCCACACAGCAGTCGCTAATGGATTATAATCGGGAGTGTTTTTGTTATTGTTGTTTTTATTTTAAAAGAAGAGGTTTGGAATTCGCCTAGTAAATCTCTGTGGGCTCTTTGCAAATAAAAGAATCTCCGCTGTTAAAAACAACGTTCAGGAAAGATGTATAGTAATGAATAAAACATCAGTGAGTGAAAATAAGCGTGTTTAATTATTCAAGTAGAAGTAGTAATTTAAACTAATTATTGCTTGCGGATTTCATAATTCACTTTTTGTCTCGCAATAATATTTCCTCTGGGCCTCCCGGGCGCGTTGGCGGCCGCTCCCCATTTCCTGGGCTGGGGGGGCGCTCTCCCCACCCCGGTGGCCGCGGCCTCTGCTCCGCCGAGCAGCAACCGCGTCCCTGCTTCTGTCGGCCTCCCGGTGGCCTCGGCCCCGCGTGGCCCGCCTCTGGCACCGCTCGATGAAGCTTTTCCTTGCTTATGGCCTTCCCTGGGTGCTTCTGCCCAGGGGCTCCAACCCCTCTCTTCTTCCCAGTGTCGTAGGCTTCCCTGTCCCCCCCCATGGTGCTGGCCGAGGGGACCTGGACGCCACGTCCCCCACCCTTTCGTGCTGCCTGGAGTTGCATCTCCTCTGGACGGCCCTCCCCATCCTCCTGCTGGAAGTGACCACTTCTTTCTCCCTGTGGCTTTAGAGTAACAGCAAGTTCTGGTCCTTAAAAAAAAAAAAGTTCAAGTTTTTTCTTGTTTTGACTTTTGACTTGGTTTCTGATTCGAATAGAAAAACACGTTCGTAGTGAAGACGTGAGAAGTACTAGCGCCTACAAGAGGCAGGGGCCCACCCCTCGCCGGGAGCCAGCCGGGTGCTCGCCTCCTCGGCGGGCTTTGCCCCCCGCACCCCGGTCCCCCTGGCCCTCTGTGCCGGGCCCTCGCTGGGGAGGGGCTTCAGCCCCTTCACCTGGGTGGGTGCTCCCGGGGTGGGGCTGGCTTTAGCAGAGGCTGGCGAAGGGGCTGGAAGGTGCTTGCGTGCAGCTGTGCGAAGCTTTCAGAACCCCTGTGTTGCTGCTGCCCCCACGGATGCCGCCCCCACGCACGCTCGCCCAGGTGTGGGGGTTTCCTGAGCCCCTCTCTTCATCGCACAGATGCTGCCCGGGACAGATCTCCACAGTCCCGGTGAATTATCAACCACCCTACCCCTCGGAAAGTAGAGGGAGAGCTCTCTCTTTGGAACCTCTTCTTCCCCAGTGTCCTCTGTCAACAGGCAGTGACATCTGCTCTCCTGACATATGACAGCCATTATCACCTCGGTGTCATCACACCCCATTCCATCTCACGCCCAAAAGCTTTCCATCCATCACGTCGGGAAGGACAATCTTTACTTAAGATGCTTTTTTTCCCCCCTTTTCTTTGTTATTGCTTTTTCCTTAAAAAAAAAAAAAAAACTCGATTTCACAGGCATGATCTGGGCAAGCAAGTGACTCATTGCTTTGTGAGGTTATTACTGCGAGATGAGACAGGTGGGCCGCGGGGGATGGCGAGAGCGATGAGCTGGCTGGCGGGGACCGGGAGTCCTCACGTGGACCCGGCTGTGCCCCGGCCGGGTCCCTGAGCAAGGGTCCTCGTTGGGAACGCAGAGCTGCCCCTGCGACCTCTGAGGCCCTGGCGAGCCGAGTGTTTTTGGGGTTTCCAGACTAACTGTAGATGAGGTGATGGGAGGATGTCAGGTGCCCCTCCCCCCAGCTCTGCCTGCAGTCTCCACAGTGAACGTTCTCCATTCCACATTGGTTCTCCCCCTGCGACCCCACAGGAGGTCGTCGGCGAGCAGGGAAGGCGCTGGCGCCTCATGGCCACCGCGGAGTCTCAGAGCCGTGGGGTGAAGTATGAGTCTCAGGGAGACCTGCCGGGCGGGCACGCTGAGTCGTGAACGTCCCTTCTTCTCCGAGGAGCTGACAGCCAGGTTTCACTCCATTTGCACACCTGTCTTGCTCAGCTCAGGGCTTCCATGTGACAAGTGCCCAGTAGATGTAGTCGGGGGAATTGCATTTTACCTTGTAATTGAATCTTATCTCTCCAATTTAGTCGTAAGCCCCCTCAGTGGGACGCTTCCATTTTTTCCCTGTTTCGTTTAAAAACTGATTTTGAAGAGGAGACATATATGAATTAGGTACAACATTCAAAAGAGACAGAAGGACGTTCAGAGAAAGACGGGTCTCCCTCGCCTCCGACCTCTGTCCCCCGGCCGAGGCCTGGGCCTGGAGGAGCCCCTCCCCGCTCACCGCTGCGCCCTGGGCGCCCTCTGCTCCCAGGCCAGGCAGCACAGCAGACTTGGGCTTAGCCGACCGGGAACGGGAACGGCCTGGCTGCCTTTTCAGCCAAAGCCTGTGTGGCCAAGCACGGAGGGACCGAATCGGAGGCAAACGCCGTAGGAGTCACCGGGCTCAGTGGGGCCCCTGCAGGGCGCGGGGCAGCCTTGTCCCTGAGCTGTGGTCCTCTCTGCCCGGGGCCCAGGGAAGGCCCTCAGCCTCTCCCCCGTTTCTGGGGAGACGGGGCTGCTGCCGCTCAGCCTCCAGGGCCACTGGGCACAGGCATCGAGACGGCAGCCGGAGTGATGCCCAGAGCTCGGCCCTGGCATGGTCCCTCCTGGGCCTTGCCTGCGCTGACAAGTGAGGATGGAGAATGAATACGCATGGTTTTGAGACGGTGACATAAAACTGATGTGAGGTGGGGTCCCATGAACGCCTGGTGATTTACTTGACTCTGAGGAGCCCATTCGTGGCCCAGGCGAAGCCGCCTGGGCTGAGGGTGGTGGGCCTGGGGAAGCGCTGCCCAATGGGGCAGTACGTTAATTCCCGTCGGCCTGCTGCGGGCCGGCCTTGAGCAGGAGGCGGCTGTTGTCACATGCTTCGTCACGGGCTGTGTCTGCTACCGCAAGAACTCAAGGTGGCTGGCCCCTCGAGGCTGAATTTTGGTAGCGACGGCAGCTCCCAGTAGCTGAGCTCCTGCCAGGGGCTCAGCTCAGTGCTCGGCACCGTATACACAAGCCCTCTGCAGTGCTGATGGCATGCTCGCCTGCGGTTGGGGACCCGCGGGCTCACACGGGGCCCGTGTGCTTTCCGCGCTGCCGTGCTGACCCCAAGCAGTAAATCAGGTGTTCGGATTCTTGCAAGGCTGAGAGGGTCCAGCGCAGTAGAGATGAGTGGGGCCTAAGTTCAAAGCTGCGGGTGCAGCAGGGAGGCGGGAAGCCCTCACGCCCGTGTTAGGGGGTGTGTCCCAGCACCCAGCCGGGAGCCGCTGGCTTTGGGGCCGGTCAGACTGTTTGCTGTTGCCGGGGTGGGCCTGATGAAGGAGCATCAGGCAGGTGTGGTCCCCGTTCTCGGCACACCCAGGGGGTGCGCGGGACAATCCAGCGAGACCGTAAAAGCAGCGAAAGCAGCTGCCGTCGACTGAGCCTTCGCCGTATGCCAGGTTTTCACAGGAGTCACTGGTAGGCGTTTTTGCCTTCATGTTTCAGTTGAAGGAATCAGGACTTAAGCTGATGGCGTCTGGTGTAGTGTGAAGAGCTGGGAGGAGAGAGAAGGGGGTGTACATGGGTGGCTCCAGGTCCTTTCCGGGTGGCTTGTTGCCAGGTGCGAGCTCCACGAATCCCCCTCCCTGGTTATCTCCAGAGCTGATTAATGCCTGTCATGTGTGTGCAGCCCCCTGAGCTGCCTCCACGTCCCCCGGGACCGCGTCCTTTAAGGTCGGGGCCGGGTCTTGCACTTCCTGTGTGCCCTGCCTTACAGCGTGGGCCTGGCGTTGTGTTGTGAGGGAGGGAGTGAACGAATGAATGGATGAGTGACCCACGCTGTGGCGACGGAGGAGGCAGGGGCAGGCTGAGGGGAGCTGGGCAGGCATGACACGTGACTTAGAGACGGCCGCGGGTCTGGAGATGGCCCCCTCGTCTTCATTCCCTCCTTTCTTCCTCCTCGGGGTGCAGAATCGCTCTCCAGCGAGGCTGCCGAGCAGCTCCCAAGGCGCGGACGTGTGAGGAGCCCCTGGAGGCAGCAGGGTGGTGGCGGCAGGCACAGGAGGCCAGGTCTTCGCAGGGGAGGGAGGGGATGCTGGGCGGGGCCTGTGTTGACACCTTGGGGGTACCAGTGGGCGTCTGAGGATCGGGTGATGCTGCACGCTCTGCGCAGACAGCTAACGTGCATTGTGTCCCACGGTCCTGAAACGCTGCTTTCAGGTCCTTGCCGACGTGCTCACCTTTTGGGTGGTAACTGCCCTCGTCTGACATGCATCCCCCTCTCCCCCGACCCCTGCAGCCCCCGTTTACTCTCAGGCCCACGCAGCTCTCAGAGTCCAGCAGGTGGTGAAGGGAAGCTCTTCATCCCCAGCCCCGGCCGTCGTCCCACCGCAGCTGAGATGGGGGTTGTCCAGCCCACTGGGCTTAGGCGAGCGAGGTCAGCCTCCTGGGTGGCGGTGGGTGGGTTCTGGCCAGGCTGGCGGGTGTTGGGGGGGCGGTGGGATGTCTTCAGTCTCCCCCTTTCTTCTGCAGGGTGCCCTTGATGGAAGCCGGTGCCTCCTCGAGGCGGCAGCTGCTGGGCTGCTCATTGCATGCATTTCAGAGAAGCCGCAGACCGCGTGCCCTGGGGGCTCCGGCTCCCTGCTCTTGCAGGCTTCAGAGGCGGCAGTCCCCTAACGCATAACATTCATAAGAGCGGGGACCACGTGGCACAGCTTAGTGCCCAAACTGTCCCTAAGGCCCAGTTTCGCTAGATTGAGTCTGGTGTGGGAGATTGGACTGCGGCCAGCCCCTCCCCTGAGAACGTGGGGTGCCTGTGAGTGTCCGGACGGATAAGATGAGGTGGGCCACAGAAAGGGCCCTGGGCTGGTGGAAACCACCTGCTCGGGAGCAAAGAGGAAGAGACGGGGTCCTGGCCCCTGAGCTGGCCCTGGGGGTGGGGAGAAGCCAGCAGGCTGTGGCTGGCGGGCAGAGCGTGGGTGCCTGCGTCTCGGGGAGCAGTGGTCGTGGCCGTGGCCTGTGGGGGCTGTGTGGGGCGTGGGGGGACCTAGAGCTTTTCCTGGGGGAACCGGAGCCAGTCGGAGGACTGGCGTGTGGGGGACTGGAGGGGACCCCGTGGGGAGACCTCCTGAGGCTTCTGTGCTAACCAGGCCCTTACGATCGAGCAGATAGGGGTGGGCTTGTCTTAACCCCGACCCAGCTCACTCCCCTCCGTGCCTGTCGACCCCCCGAGATGTCATTATACATGCGATTCACATTTAGGGGCTTGAAAATGCCTTTATGTACCGAAAACCCATTTTTGCATTTATTGAATTCCAATATCGCTCAGTTCCGTGGGGTGGGTGTTAGGGCTGGAGAAATCTGAGTCGTGCAAACGTCAAGTCCTCCACCGGGCGGGGCCGAGCCCCCCACCCCCTCAGCGGTGCCGCGCTACCCTCCAGTGCCCCCCTCCGCCCCCCCGCCCCCCCCCCGCCCCCCACATCTCTGCAGCCCAGGGCGCTCGGGGGATGATGGATTTTTCCGCAGTCCTGCACCGGACTCTGACGCAGCCGAGAGCCGCGGAGCGGAGCCGGTGACTCAGCAGACCTTTTGCAAACACTCCTGGTATCTGGCGGCTCTGAAGGGACGAGAGTCATTAGCAGTCGGAGCTGGCGGATGACGATGACGCCAGAGGCCGACGCAGACCCTCCCGCTCGGCTCTGAGCCGCGGGGGGCTTTTTTTCCCCTTTCTTTCTTTCTTTTTTTTAAAGCTCTGTGAATTATTTCCTTTTTAATAATGTTTGTTTTCTTCTGATTATTAAAGTAATGGATGCCCGTTTTAGAAAATACATAAATGCATTAAATAGGAGATAAAACGCATGAATTATTTCTTCATTATGGTCTTATTAAGAATATTCAGCTTATGCAAAGCAAATTTGGAGCACTAGACTTAATTTTGAGGGGTTGGTTGGGATAACTCAGATCAGTGGTTTGCAACCTGGGCTTTCGGGGCTCCAAGGGCACGGTGGAATTTTGGGGGGGGGGGCTGCTGGAGGGCTTGAGACCGCTCCCCAAGTGGCTCGGCTGTTGCTTCCCTCCCCACACGTCTGCCTTGGAGCAAATGGCTCTGTGGCTCATCAAATTGGAGACTCAGGGGTCCGGGCCCAGCCTGTCATTTTACAAGTGAGGAGCCAGGCCCTTGGGAGGTGGGTGTGTCTGGCCTAAGGTGACAGGGTGGCTTGGGGCTGGTCCTCCTGCTTTCCGACTCTGCCTTGCTTTTTAGAATATGAATCTGTTAGAAGCATTGGCAGTTACACTCGGATGTCATTATCACAAGCTGTCACCGTGCAGAGACCCCCCCCCCCAGGAAGTAATAAGGGTGTGCTTCGGAAGGAAAAGGAGACCTCAGAGCAGCCGGCACCCGGCACCTGAAAAATAAAAGGCCCCTCGTTCCCGGTAGGGGCACAAAGGAGGCGACGGCGCGCTGGGTGATCCCTGGCTGCATGAGTGATGAGCAGGAGTAACGCAGAGGCCGCCGTTCCCGACACTGATGCATTAGAACACGGAGCACCTTTCCGCAGGAAATTGGAACAGGGATCCCTCGAAATTGAATTTGAAGCTGCGACGAGCAAGCCGACAGGGGCCCTGCGTGTCCTCGTGCAAGTTCAGCGAGCAGCTTCCCGGGCACGCGTGAAGGACTGCAGGGATGCGGGTTAGTGTCGAGGCCGACGTGGCACACGTTAATACATTGCCTCTCCCGCGTTCCGTCTGCGGAGATGCCGGAGAGTGATTTGCTTCCCGCGGAGCCGTGCCGGAATTCTCATACTTCTTTTATTAGATTTTTTTGGCCCACTACATTTGTTCTCGCTCACTGGTTTTGTGGATAATAATTACCCACCCCTCATCCCCTCTCTCCACGGATCTCCCTCGGTTTTCATTGTTTGCGGTAGCCACAAAAGTTTACCAGTTTAGAAAAGGAGCGTTTTAAAAGAAGACGACTCTAGGCCACAGCCCTTCTGAGTTTCCAGAGGGAGATAGTTAAACATGTATTTTTAAAGTGATTTGGGGAGATGGCAGCCACTGGGATTAGGGAAAAGCCAGAGCCAGCTCCATCAGCCGCGAAAGTGCTGGTCCCCGGCCGCAGGGAGCTCTCCGGGGGCCGATCCTGGGGCTCAGGGGTGGCTGCCGGGAGTCTGGAGGGGGTAGTGTGCCCTTAGGCTGCTCTCTGGCTCTTGACCCAGAGGGCCCCCTGGCCAGGAAGGGCATTGAAAATCGCAGCCACTGATCGACGCCCCTGCGGGCGCCAGGTACTGTGCCGGGGCTGTACCTAGCACACAGGCTAATACATTAACCCATTAACAAGGTGGCACAGTGCTATTGACTGCGACGTCGAGAAAAGTGGCTGGTGGGTAGGGGAGAACCCGCAGAAAAATCGCGTGCAGGCTGAGGTTGGGAATGCCAGGGCTCAGGAGAGTGAGGTAGTCACAGGGGCACACGGGCAAAGCCTGGCAGGAGGTCAGAGTGGCAGGACGTGGCATGCAGGTCCAGGCTCATCCCCAGGTCGTCCTTGGAGAAGTTGGTTCCTGTATCGTTGAGTCTGTGAGAAGTGACGAGGCTAGTGGCCGGGTGGGGGTGACGGGGGACGGTGCGAAGGACCTGGCGCTGAGCATGGCTTGGGGACAGGAAGGCTGAGGCTTGGGGATGGATTGGATGATGCTGGGAGTCAAAGATGATTCCGGGTGCCAGGTATGCAACTGGGGGGACCCCGGAGGCTTTGCGCCTGTTACTTTACTTCTCTGAGGCTCACTTTTTTTTTTTTTTAAATGTCAACAGCACCTGGTATTCCTAGGTGGTCTCCCATCCAAGTACGACCCAGGCCCGACCCTGCTCAGCTTCCAAGATCAGCCGGGATCGAACACGTTCATGGCGGCCTGGCTGCAGACTGAGGCTCACTGCTCTCCTGCCCAGTGGCCCTGGCAAATAGATGTCGGTTCTGTTTTCTAAACAAACAAGGGAAGGGGGTGTTGATGTAAGAAACAGCCAAACCTGTAGAGAATTTTTATGAGTTAATTCGAGCCAAATTGACTACATGCGTAGGAGAAGCAAGGTCTCGAATGCCCCCGAGAATAAGTTTTGCAGCAGCTTTTATGCTTTGGAAATTAAAGAAAGAACCCGGAGGTGGGAGAAAGCAAGGCGGGGATTGGGTTACTGGACGATTAACAAGATCAGATCAGGTGCCGTTTGGGGGGGTGTGACTCCCCCTGTCCAGGGGAGTCACTTCTAGTATTTCAAAGGTGTCACTTCTAGTATTTCAAAGGCGTGTTGGCCTGGATGCCCAGCAGCAGGGCGGGGCTGGCAGCCGACCCCACACTAAGGAAGTCGTAGCCTTGCGCGGTGCCCGCCCACCGTGACCTGCCCAGTTCACGGTTTATGATCCAGCCTCCCTGTGCGGTTACTTCCCATGAAATGGTTTGTTTCCTCCCACCCCTCGGGGAGGCGAAGGGAGGACAGGGCAGTGGGCGGCCCAGGGGTGCAGGCGCGAGGGAGGCAGGGGTCACGCCGTTGTCTGTGCCCTGTGCCTGTCGGGAGCCCGCTCTGGGGCCTCTCACATCTCTGCACGGTCTTCTGAGCAGAGCCCCGGACAGCTAATTTACGCTGGCCTGTCTTTTCAAAGATGTTTGTGTAGCGGGCAGCTTTGGAAGACAGGGATATCTTGTTTCTGTTTGGTGCAGACTGACTTACAATTCCTGGGTAACGAAGACGGTGTTTTCCTCCGGAGCAAAGGTCAGGCCAGTTGGTCAGCAGCCTCTTCTAGGAGACGGGGCCCACCGGAACCGAGTCCTCTCTGTACGGGGGGCACCCGGCCCGCATCGCGTCGCCCCGTGGGAGGAGGTAGGGCTTGGGGAACGGGCGCAGCGTTCTTACCCTGGCTGCTGCCGTTGCTGTGAGTCATCAGTCGTGTCTGTCTCTGACCCGGGAGTCTCGTGTCCTTCGCCATCTGCAGAAAGCTGGGACAGACTGACTCGTTAGCTCGCTTGCTGGGTGATAGCTCAGAGACTGCAAAGTTTTGGAGGGGACAGTGTGAATAAGACAGGTGTGGTTCCAGGCCTCATGGGGCACACGCTGTTCAACCTTTGCTGTCCTGTTCGTCACTAGGATGTGACTTCGTCTACACACCTAATCTTTTTCCGAATTCATCTCGTTCTCTCTGCTGTCTGGTTTCTTCCTCTGTGGGGTGTGTATTTTCATGGTCGTCGCAGGAGTGAGAGTCAGTGCTAGGGAGGGGCCTGGCGACGGTCCCTAGTAAGTGGCGGATACCAGTTATGGCTGCTGCTGGTAGTTCTGTTATTGGTTATTGTGAATTCTCTTGTCCCCGCCCCAACCTACAGCATAGGAAGCAGCCCAAACCCTACAGGATGCAGACTGAACTCCGTGTCACCTGGCCCGTTCCTGGTCCCGTCACTCCAGCCACCCTGCTCTGTGCCTGTCTTTTCCACTTGGTCTGATTTCGGTTCCTCAACATGACACAACCCTTGGTGCCTTTATCCTTTCCATCCATCTCCTCCAGGCGAAGTCCTCGTTGTCCCCTAGGACTCAGCCCCAGGGTCCCCTCTCTTGAGAGTCCTTTCTCGCTCATAAATCAAAAATCATGTGCAACTAACTGGCCCACCTGTCTTTGCACTCCCGGAGCGGGGACTCTGGTCCCCGACTGTGGAGTCCCTCGTCTAGCGTGCACGTGGGACGTGCACGTCGTGAGCTGCTTGACGCGAGCTGAGGAGAAACTGCCGTGACACCCGGCCCTGGGAGGGTCGCCCTCACAGACCCCGCCCCGGGAGACCCGCGTTGGCGCTGGGCTGAGAGCTGGGCCAACGGTTTAGAAACCACGTCATTTTTGAAGACCCGTGACTTGGCAACATTATTAAATTTGTGAACCAAGCCTGGCTCCCGCTTGGTCCCCCATTCTCCATGGGCCGGGGGACGCTGGCCACCGCGCACCAGGGCTGCTTGGCTAGTGGGTTCCCCAGCCGATCCCTCCGCTCATAGCCTCACCCGTGGGCGTCGCCTATGCCCACAACAGCTAAGGGACGAAGCAGCCACACCCTGAGGACCTCCATAGCATGACCCTCGGCGTGTGCCGTGAGCCTTGCGTACTTCGCAGGACCTGGTCACCCCGTGAGCCGAGGCCACACAGGGCCGCAGGCCCCAGAGCTAGCCCTGGAGCCTGGTTTGGGGGCCGAGCTCTCTCCCACAGCCTGGGTGACCCGCCAGGGAGGAAGCGAGAGCCAGGCTGTGGCTGCAGCCGCCCCCTGCCTGCTCCAGGGCTGCGGTGAGCCATCTCCCTCTCGAGGGGAGGGGGTGCTGCCGGAGCATTCCCTCCTCTGGCGGATGGGGGTGCTAGAGACCGAGCCTTTCCCGGCCGACTCTGCCAGGAGCCTGGCCTGCTCACAAGGTGCTGTGCGACTGATTAGTCTGCGTGACGGACACAGAGCTGCCATCGTGTTTTCTGGCCGACTTCTCCCTGGCTGCAGTGACCCCGAGGTCGTTCCTGACTGCCACCATCTGTCCCCGTCCCCTCAGTCGTGGACGGGCTGGTTGCGGTGACCCGTTGCCCTGCACCGGCTGGGCACGTACGCTCCAGGCACGGTCCTTTGGGTCGGCACGAAGGCCGTTACCGGAGGCCTCATGTCTCGCCTTCTCGCGGCCTGCCATTTTGCACGTGGGACACACAGTGACACCCCCGTGCTGACTTCCTGGCTTCCACGCACCTGTTAGAACTGAAAACCTTGGGCAGTGGTGCGCCTCGGGGCGCGCCGAGGGAGCGGAAGCCCCTTCCCCCCCAGTGCTGGGCCCACGCAGTGAGGTGTTGGGGGTCCCCCCACCCATGACTCCGAGAATCCCATTCCTTCTCCTCTGCTTTCTCACTTGGGACCCTGGCCTTGAAGTGCCACGCTCCGAGGCAGTTCTGCTGCCCCGCTGCCCGCCTGTGCCGTGGGGGCCCCTGCGGGGGGCTTCAGACGAACGGGTTTCCGAACCGTCGCAAGCCCTCTCGGAAAACGGAAAAGGATATTTCATGGGAAGACAGCGACCGTGTTAACTATAATCGGGCGATTCCCAGAGGTCCCCAACTTAGCCCAGCCTCTCGCCTTGTGGAAACGGGGGTGCACCCCACGTACTTCTGCGGGGATGTGGAAACGGGGGTGCACCCCGCGCACGTCTGCGGGGATGTGGAAACGGGGGTGCACCCCGGGCATGTCTGCGGGGATGTGGAAACGGGGGTGCACCCTGCGCATGTCTGCGGGGATGTGGAAACGGGGGTGCACCCTGCACACGTCTGCGGGGATGTGGAAATGGGGGTGCACCCCGGGCACGTCTGCGGGGATGTAATCGCCTTGAGCCCATTAACGGTTTAGTTTCTTCCGGAAGCTTTGGCAGCCTGGCGCTTTCACGTGGAAAGCCGAGTGTAGTTTCACAGTCCTCCACGTTAAAACATAATCACAGTTTCGAGCAGGTCGTTTCAGACACAGGCGTCGGGAGTAGTCTCTGGAGCTGGAGGACGTCACACACACACGGGCGGCTCCCGCCCCGCGAGGGGGCTTCGTGCTGTGGGCCGGGGGTGGACGTGCTCCGAAGCTGAATCCTGAGCTAAAACCTCAGGGATCCCTCCCCCCGGCCCCCCGAGGAGTTAGCATACGTGAACCCACCCATGTTCGGAAAGCATCTCCTGGGCTCTCTGCATCAGGCTGGCCCACGTCCTGGGGTCGTGTGACAATGCCCGGGGGGTGGTGGCCGGCTCCTCCGAGGGCGGCTGCAGGCCCCGGAGCTGCCCCCGCCCGGGCCGCCCAGGCCGCCCTGGCCTCGGCCTCCTCTCCGCCCGCCCTGTGCCGGCGTGGGCGTCCGGCTCGCGGCTCGTCACTTGGCATTCTACCTGTCCCTGTACACATACATATATATTTTTTACAGTTCCGTGGACATTATTCATGTATCATTTGGGCTTCTGTTTTTAAAGCTGACTCTCTACCCATTTTCACGCCTTCAAAATAGTCATCTTCCGTGTGATTTACCGCAATTTCCTAAACGGTGTCGCCGTCGCTCAACACGGAGGTTTGTCCCAGCAGGTTTTCCATTGTGGCTTTATAGGCAAGGCTGCAGTGATCATTGTTATGTGCATAATATTTAGCGTCTGGGTGGTTATTTTCTTGGGCTTGATTCCTACGGCTAGAATTACTAGCCAAGCCTGAGCACAACATTAAAAAAAAATTTTTTTTTTCTCATTATGGTGATGGTATTTGGGAAACAGGAAAAGGAAGAAACAGGAAAGTAAAGATGGAGGTTGTACCCCCCCCCCCCCAGACCAGTGCTTCCCACCACGTCAGCCTGGGGTGGGCACGGGGCTGCAGGTGACGGGACACCGAGTGGAGGTGACGCTGTCTCCGGGAGCAGGACCTTTACGCAGGGACCCTGGCTGTTTCCCTCTCTGGCCACACCGTTGGGGACCTTGGCCTTCTCCCTGCCATGCGCCCCCTCCTCCCCGCCCACCACCCCCTGAGCCCCCTTTCCCTCTCTGCCACTGGAAGAGTTTTTCTGTCTGCTTTGGGTCCTCGGACGTGTCCAGCGTTTGGGCCATCGAGTGAGATGTCCTTTCATCCACGTGTCCCGCAGCCGCAGCCGCCCGTGTCCGGGTGCCGCTGGCTGAAGCCCAGATTCTAACGGTGTTCGGGCAGAGTGGGGGGCAGCCGGCAAGCCTCCGGACTGAGGAGGAGCCTGCCTCCTTTTTAATGGGGTTGCCTTTCGTCTGGCTTTCTCGTCTGGGGATGTCCCTCGGCGTAGAACGTCCTTGGCTCTGTGCTGGCTTCCTGTGCGCCGGGGGAGGGGACAGAATTTTTCTGGGGCCCTTGGTTCCTAGGGTCGGTCTTGCGAGGAGAAGTCTGCTGAGCCTCTCTCCCCACCGACTCCCGTACACAGCGGGGGACTGCGAGCTCCGTCATTGCCTTCAGGGACCCCAGAAGAGTGGCAGAGACAGGCAGGAACAGCATCACTCTGTTACTGCGAATATGTAACAAGGGCTTTGTATGTTTAGTCTTTAGAGAAATAGCATCACATTTTGTATCCTTTTGTAACTGGTAAAACATGAAACATTGTGGCTCTACAGTTTTTTTCACACACAAGCGCATTTGTCTGGATCATTTTTAACTGCTGTGTAGTATTCCAGTGTATGAATAAACTAGTTCATTCACTCCCCTACTCGTGGAAGGTTCTGTAGTTTGTACCTTTTCTCTCTTTCAAACGACATTGCAGTGAACACACGTTCCAGTTTTCTCTTGCTGTGTCATAAAGCGTCTCTGAACTCAGTAGCTGAACACAGTGTGTTTCTTTTGCTTGTGAATCTGCAGTTTGGGCCGGGCTTGGTGGCGAGAGCCCGTCTCTGCCTCACCTTGCGTCAGTGGGGTGGCTCGAAGGCTGGCGCCGGAGTCATCACGTGACTGAGGGTGACGCCGGCTGTCAGCCAGCTCCCTGGCCGAGCTGGTGCCCGGAGCGCTGCACGTGGCCCCCGCACGTGGCCTGGGCTCCCGCACGGCGTGGTGGCTGCTTCTCCAGGAGAGCGAGCTGGCCAAAGCGGGTCGCCTTTGCACCTCACTCTCAGAAATCAGGCCCAGCGTCCTGTTCGCTGCATCCCGTTCATTAAAAGCAAGTCACCAAGGCCGGCTGCCCTTTAGGGCGAGGGGACTGAGGCCCGGCCTTTAATGGGACGAGTGTCACAGCGTTGGCAGAGCCGTTGCCAAGCCAGCGCCCTTAGGTGCACCTCCTTGCACACACCTGCGAGCGGTTCTTGGCCCCCTCCAGGTGGGCCGATGGGCCTTGGCGTGTGCCCTTTGACCTGCCTCAACGTTGCCAGAGTGCCCGTCTTCACACCCTCCCCGACACCCGCTGTCACCCCTCCGGTGGGCGTGCACCGGGATCTTGTTTTAACCTGCCTGCCCTCCGGCTGGCCGGGTGTCGTGTCCCCTCTCCGAGCTGGTCGTGCGGAGGAAGGTGGACACGTCAAAGGGCTATTTTTCGGCTCGTGATGTCAGCTTTCAAGAGGGAAGTGGTGAGTAACCCGCAGAATTTATTGCAAACTATTATGAAGACCTCGGCGTCACTATCGGGATGAGTCACTTATGAAAAAGCATGATTTCAGTACCTGCAGGCCGTATGTGGAATGGGATGGATTTTCATTTAATCTCTCACCTCTCTATAATCTGCCCAATTTAGAAACGCCCCGAAGCTCTCTGCTCCCTTGTCTGGGAGCCCTGTTCTGGCTCCGCGTTATCACAATGGCGGTAATAAGGAACGGCGCCAGTACGTGTCCCTCGTTGAGTTCTTGCTGTCTCCTCGGTCATTTCATTACTGCTGGCGCCGAGGCCCCCACCTGGTCTCCTGCCGGAGCGGTGCGTGCAGGGAGCTTCCGGGGACCTCGCTTGCCGTTGGGGGTCAGCGGGTCTGGGCTGGGCTGGGGTCCCCCCTCCACCAGACCACATGGCACCCCACTGCTCAAACTCACCTCGTTGAGTGAGACTGAGGGTCGCAGAGTGGTCCTGGGCCTTCAGACCCCGCTCGGAGCCTGGCTCCCAGGAGCGCTTGGGAAAAGCGCACTGAACCGAGTAATTCAAAATGCTCTGTTGTCGTAATGACCAGTCTGATTTACCGGCGTGTCTGAAAACCATCTCGAAGATAGCCACGTCTGACCAAGGGTGTAAAATGAATTCCTCAACTTCCCTTGAAGAGGGAGCTTTCGGCTACTTTTTAATTTAATTCGGTTCCGTCTGAACACTCCGTCCCCGGCTTTACCGGAGAACATTCTCTTGCCTGTCTCCCTCCTGACGGGGGCGTCCGGCTTATTATCTGTGTTCAGAACCGGAGCCTCTGCCTCGGAAATGAAGGCTCCGAGCCTCGTCTGCGTGCCGAGCCGCCGCGGGCGCACTGGGTGCAGCCTCTGCATCCAAATCAGGGCCGCGGGGCGCCGCGCGGGCCGGCCACCCTTCCAGACGGGGGCGGGGGCGCCGTGCACCCTCGCAGGGCCCCGGCCCCTTGTCTCGTCCTGGGGATGGGGCACAGGCCACTCGGGGAAGCGCGGGGGCAGCACCTGCCCGGTCTTGGGGAGGCGGCCGGTGACGGACGGCGCCCCACAGCCTGGCGGGGACAGGCAGGGCTGTCGCCGGCCGTCCCCTGGGGCTCTCCTTCTACCGGCCGGAGTGGCTGTAAGTGTGGAGTTCATTGTCTGCTGCATCGGGGGCGGCTTGGGGGTGTCCATCTATCTGTTCCTCTGGGGAGCCCCTCCACCGGCTGGCCTGTGTGGAGTGGCTGAGGCGTCCCAGGCTGGCGGGTGGGATGGGTGTCCCCAAGCCCCGACTCCCCTGACTCCCCCGACTCCCCCCGAGGCTGTGCCACTTGCAGGAGCCAAGTTTGGGAGCCTGCAGTCTTCACGCCGCATTTTCGGTGCCAGCGGACCCGGCTGACGAGGGCAGGGCCCCAGCTGCCTCGCTGTGACAGGTTTGTTCACAGCCTGACAGTGTGCATCCCGTGTAAACAAACCCGGGCCTGCCGCCCTCGGAAACCTCAGGCCTCATTTGCATAGGAAGAGTCCGCAGGGCACCTCCTTTGCTGTTGGGGGTGTCCCCAGGGCTTCCTCCTCTGATGATGCAAGTGTGACCTGCCTGTGCTGGGCCAAGGGCCCCAACCTCCTGTCTGGGTGCTGAGGGCCGGACCCGGCTCCTGCTGGGTGTTTGGACTGGACCATCCTGGGCCGGGGAACCTGGGGCCGGGTCCTGGGACCAGCGCTTCCTGGCCGGGGCCTTGGTGTCCTGGCTGGTGAGGGTCAGGCGCTGGGCCGAGGTCAGGGGGGCACCCGCCGTGGCGCTCGGCGAGTTCCACCGTCCCATTGTGCTTCCCGGCGAACGAGGCCCCACGAGGGGATTCCTCCCCCTGCACGGCTGTGCCTCCTGCCTGCCCCTGGGGCACACGGCTGCGCCTCCTGCCTGCCCCCGGGGCACACGGCCGCCTGTCATCCCGACGTCCTGCCCCCCACGCAGCCTGCCTGCCCCTGTAGTGCCTCTCGGGTCTGCTGCCTCAGGCGTCATCGACACCTTCGCTGTCCGTGCCACCACCCTTCGGGCTCGGCTGAGGGCGGCAGGCTCAGGAATGTCCTTCTGGGCCATCCCCGTCCCCCAGGCAGCCGGAGCGCGCTCTCTCAGTGCCACGCCCGAGCCTGCCCTCTCTGGCCCGAGGCTGACCAGGCTCGGGGTCCAGTCTGCCCTCTGCTGTGCTGCCGGCCGCCCTAGCCCATCCCCTCACGTGTCCCTACGGGCCCGGGCTGTGGCAGGGCAGGGCTGCCGCCGGGCTGGCCAGCGCTCAGCCGCAGGGGGAGGCGTACAGCGGACACTGGGGAGTAGCCGCTGAGTGAGGGCAGACATTGCTGCGTGCACAGAGACAGATGAGGGAGACGGGGTCCAGGCCACACCTGTGACGGCCCCCAGACCTCTGCTCCTTCCGCCCCCGCCCGCTGATGGTTCCGCGTTGGACGCGGGAGGACCCCCAGGCCGAGGGTCGGCGTGTGTGTTCCCCAGGGACACAAGCTGTGTCCCTGGCAGCTTGGCCGGCCGCTGCGTGGGACCCAGTAGGCAGCACTGTCCTATGCCGGTGACATGGGGGCCAGGCCACGTCGATGCGGGATGTCACGAGGGCCCTGTCGTGCTTTTTGTTGGAAGGAGATCTCAAACACGACAGGCTTTATGTGGGGGGCCTCTGTTACCCCAACACTGTCCCCTGGCCGAGCCGTGTGGCTTTGTTCCAGAGCTTTGCAGCCAACGAGCTAGGGACAGAATCGAGACGAGTTCACCTTCCTTTCAGCCGAGAAGTCACCGGGGGAAGGGAGCCCTCGACAGGAGCTGGGGGACAGTCGGCTGGGGCCGGGGTTCGGCGCCGGGCCTTCCTTCAGAGGGCTGGCGTTCCCACCCCGAGCCGGGTCTGCGTGAGCACGAGGAGCCCCCCATCCTTCCCCCCCCCCGCCCCCCACAGCAGCGGGCGCCACACGCGTGCACGACACGGCGTCCCATGGGGGGAGTTCAAAAAATTAATAGCTGTGTCCTTTATTTCTCGAACGGCCGATGCGTGGCATTAGTTTTTTTCGGGGCTGCCGCGTCTTGTGGCTGAGAGCACAAATGAGGCTTTCCGGGGCGACCCGTCACCAGACCGTCGGGAGGTCGGCGTGGAGGAGATGACGGGCTCTGTGTTCGCTTCTGTGGGCAGGGTCACTGTTCTCCACAATTACGCTTTTCTTTGTGTTTCTTCTTCCGTGCTTGGGGGAAATCAGCCCGAGAACGGGCTTCCGACTCGGAAGAGTTATTGGCTATTTTTCCCAAATGGGATTGCCCTTCCGGAGAACCGTGGGCAGCAGTGTGACAGGGAGGCAGAAATCCGTGCTCCGAGCTCTCGGGCGGAAGCGTGCATCTCGGGTAGTGGCGCTGAGGCGCGGCGTTTCCGGCGGGCGTGCGGGGCTGTCAGAAGCCGGTGGGGAAGGGCTCAGGCGCCGGCTCGCGCCCGGCCGGCGTCTGTCTGTTCGGTGTCTGCACGCTCTTCGTGCAGGATCGGGAGGCGGGTGGATGGCAGCGGGGTCGGTGGCGCCTTCGTCCCTGCGACGCGCCTGTGCCCCAAAGGCCATCCTGTGCCGTCCCACACGGCCCCGTCGTTTATACTCAGTGTCTTTCCCATGGAAGGTGACGATGGGTCCTCACTCCCCATTCGTGAGAACCCAGTGGGTGCCGGGCATGGAGCCGGGCGGCAGAGCACATGGACCGGAAGACGTGCCCCTGCCCCAGAGGTGCTGCCCGGCAAGGCGCCCGCCGCCCTGTCCTCCCTACCGTCGGCTCCCCCCGGCCCTAGCGACCCCGCCAGCTGGGCTCCGTGCCCATCCCCTCTAGTGGCGGCTGCTTAAAGCCCTCCAGAGGCTGCCCTGTGTCCCCAGAGTGGAGCCCAGTGTCCTCAGTGGGCACCGGAGGCATTCCCGTGAGGCAGGGACCCGTGGGCTCGCTCACTGTTGTGTCCCCAGGGCGGTCACGGTGAGCAGTACGCAGTGGGTGCTTTGCAGGCATCTGTGGTGCCCTGGGGGAGGGCGCCAGCCCCGTGGGGCCTGGGCAGCCGTCGGCGTGGTCACGGAGGCCGCAGAGGCAGGAGCCGGCGGCAGCGTGAGGATGAAGGATGTGCAGCTGGAACCCGGGAGTCACTCTCCTCATTACAGCGGCCCTATCGCCTGACACCCTTCACCGCTGAGGGACGCATCGCCTGTCTCAGAGTGCAGTTCAGCGGGGCCTGGGCTGCTGCTGCGGAGAAATTGCCCGCCCCGTGGTCCAGGCAGGGGCACCGAGAGGCAGGTCTGTGTGCCCCACTGCGCCGTGCCACACCTGTCATCCGTTGGCGGAGGGACAGGACGCCCAAGCCAGGGCCCTGCCTACACCCCTGCTGCTTCTCTAGGCAGTGGAGGGCTGGGGGAGGAGAGAGGCCTGGGGGCTCCAGTGGGTCTCCTTGCCCAGGAGCACCAGCTGGCCATGCGGCGCCCCCCGCCTGGAGCCGGAGGCTTCTCGGTCTTCCCCAGGGAGGCCCGGCTCCCCTGGGCAGCGCTCGCCGCGGCCACTCTGCCCTCCCGGGCAGCATGGCGTGCGCCCTGACCGCGGCGTGGCCGCAGCGTCTGCAGCTCCGTGCCCGGGACACGACTCGAGGCTGTGCTGTGGCCCTCTCAGGTCCCTGGGTGTGGCCAGACACACTTGAGGGGGTGACGTGGGGGATGGGCGGTCCCGTGGGGAGGAGAGACGGATGACTGAGCCGGGCATTCCCGTGTGTGTGTGTGTGGACAGGGGGCCTGGGCGCCGAGCCTGGCCCTGCCACCCGCCCGCTGTGTGAGCGCGGGCCTCACAGCAGCCTCTCCCGGCCTCGGTTTCCTCTTTCGCGGAGGGGCGGTGCCTGCGCACCCGTGCTCAGCCCCGCGCCTGCCTCCCGGGCGCCGGGCGGGGTCTGCCCCGTGAGCCACGCGGGGAGCAGACCCTGCCCCGGCCTCTTTCTCCGCGGTGCCCTACCCGCCGCGGCCCCCGCTAGGAGCCAGCTCGCTTCCTCTCTAATCCGACGGATACAGTCTGTCTGTTTAATCCAATCTCTCAGAAGTAACTGTAACTTTTTATTCTACTTCAACGGCAACTTTAATTGAGTTGCGCATTCATATTTAAAATCTCATATGGATTCATTTCGCGATATTGGTTTGTTTTCCTTCTTACCTTTCACGAGGCGAGGTCCCCGAGCCCTCCCCCCCCCCCCCCCCCCCCCCCCCCCCCCCCCCCCCCCCCCCCCCCCCCCCCCCCCCCCCCCCCCCCCCCCGTGCGTCGCCGGCGGCAGTCCCCGCGCTCCCCTGGGCCGCCCTGAGTCATCTAATGCGGTTTTGCAGAGCGTGTCAGCTCCACTTCCACCCAAGTGACTTCAGATCCCGCACTTATTGAATCAGCGTGGGATGCTGTCACCGGAAACCTTTTTACCGCGCCGCAGGTACTCATTTGTAAGGCTTTGGCACATTTTGTGTTTTTCCTGCTCGGCACTTTTGCTTTCTCCCCCAGGCTTTGATGTGGGTCTGACTCAGCCCGACGCTCGCTCTGACCCTCTGCTCTGTCCGAGGTGGTCCGACCGCCCCCCGGGACCCCGGCCCTCAGCGCGCCACCCGCTCCTCCTCTCCTTGGGGCTGGGGGAGGGCTGGGGACCACCCAGGCAGCACGGCAGAGGCCGCGGGGAGAGGGGTCCCTGCATGCTCCCGCTGCTTGGGGCCGAGAGGAGACGCACCTGTCAGCAGGTGAGCAGGATGCGGGTGAAGGAAAGAGGACCCACCCCCCGGGGCCCCAAGCGGTTCAGGGCGTGCCCCTGGCTCGCTCTTGGGAGAACCCACTGCTCCTCTGTCAGGGTGCCGTTTATAAAGCAGGTCCCAGTGGCCCGGGAGGGGCCGGGGCAGCCCTACACACAGCTTCGGGGAGCCTCAGAGAGTCAGGGAGTCAGCCCAGTAACATATGTGAAGTGCCACGCCGTGGTCCGCGGGGGCTGCCGCAGCGAAACGCCGGGGACCGGGTGGCTTCGCAGCAGGAATCCGGTTCCCTGCCGTCCTGGGGACCGCCGGTTTGGGATCGGGGTGCCCGCGGGGTGAGGCCCCTCTCCCCAGCACGTGGACGCCTGCCCTCTCGCTGCGCCCTCACGGGGCCTCTCTCCGCCTGCACGGAGAGGGCGAGCGGGCAAGCAAGCGTCTCCACCGAGGACCCAGTGCTGTCACAGGGCCCCGGCCCGTGACCCCAGTGAACCTCAACCGCTTCCTTGGAGCCCTGCCTCTCCGAACACAGCCACAGCAGGGCCCCAGGCTTCGACACGAGAATCTGGGGGGACACGGTTCAGTCCCCAGCACGCTTCCTGCATCGCCGGACCTGTTGAGGAAATGGCAGAGTTGTGACGTTTGGCCGGGGTGACGGGTGCCAGTAAAAGGGGCCATCTACTGGGCGGCCCAAATTCTTGATCTGTCCACGAATAACGACACCTTAGCTTTGAGTGATTAGCTGTAAGGAGGCAGGGGGCCTGCTTTGTCACCGCGTGTGAACCAGTGCCCCGCACAGTGAGGTGCTGCCGAGTGGGTGTCGACTTCGTGAAGAACGGGGGGTCCCATGTGAGTGAAATGACGTCCCGTGCCGGCAGCTCCGAAGCTCAGGCTGGGAAGGGCTGCAGCCCCCGCTGGCAGGTGAGGACACTGAGGCACAACGGAGGGGACCCCTGGCTTATTCTAGGTGACCCAGCGAGGGAGCCTGCACCCTGCTGGGCTCAGAGGGTAGGACGAGGGGCATGTCCCAGGAGGGCCAGGCTGGGTGGACAGGCACAGGGGGCTTGTTCTTGCTCCCCCGCACTGGGTGACCTGTGCCCTTCTGGCCGGGGAGGAGGGGCCCTGGGGCTGGCCACTGTCCTCAGCCTGCAAGGGCAAACGGCCGGCCTGTCGTCCCTGTGGCCGGCCTGTAGCAGGTTTTCCTTAGTCCGTGAGCCGTGGAGGGGCTTGTTAACCGCTCCGACAGACTTCAATCGATGCTGTTTCTGCTCAGCTGGTTAATCCTTCACTCTCCTCGGCCCCTGACGTTCGTTCCGAAGTGACTTCTTCTTTTATCAGTGCGGCGAATTAATGTGTGACCTTAAAATATTGACGTGACTTGA
This sequence comes from Macroglossus sobrinus, assembly GCA_004027375.1. Taxonomy (NCBI): domain Eukaryota; kingdom Metazoa; phylum Chordata; class Mammalia; order Chiroptera; family Pteropodidae; genus Macroglossus; species Macroglossus sobrinus. Next base: position 25,931 of record PVKZ01005539.1, on the reverse strand, counting down.
TGTGGGCATCTGTATCCTTGGAGCTTCAGTTAATAAAACAACTTTTGATAAGGCTCGTGGTTTTAGCACATTTAGACTTAATTATATTTTCTAAAGGCTTTTTCGAGAATTATATAACTGCTCGGCAAGGTCCTTTAATTCCCTAGTTAGCTGAAAGAAATTGGTTTTTCCTTTGGTTTTGCTTAATACAAATGAAAAGTAATATACGTTTGAAAAAAAAAGCAGTTAAGGGATTATTTATTAAGGCCCGCCTCTCTGTGCGCTGGGGGAAAGTCGGGGAGAGCTGACGGAGGCGTGGGGATGATGGGGGGCAGTCAGAGAACCCCCTGGCCTGGCGGAGTGGGCGAGCGGCCCTGTCCGGCACCTCCTGTGTGATGCGTGTGCCGCTGCTCCGGGCTTCCTGCGTGCGGTGGCCTGTCACACTCCCACCCTGCGGTGGCGGCACCCGCAGCTCGTGTGTGCGTCACGACTGTTGAAACGGGAGCCGAGGAGAATCAGGTGTTTGAGCCCTGTCTCGCCCGGGTTAGGAAGTCTGCCAACGGGAGCACTTTGAAAGCAAGAGGGGAGATGGGAAGGAGAGGAGAGTATCTTGCAGAAGAAGCACTCTCTGGAAAGAAAGTGTCGTCATCAGTCAGTGGTCGTTACCCCGCGTGGAGTAACGTCTCCCCAAAGCGCTGCCTGCCGGAAGAGACCTTGCGAAGACCCCCCCCCACCCGCCCCGAGGGTACCAGCCCGCCAAACCAAACCGACAACGCCCTCTCCTTCCTTCTTCTCAGAGAATTCTGGCACGGTTTCAGACTTAACGGCAAAGCTGTGAGAATGGTACAGAGAAGTCCCAGACACCCCCAAATGTTCGTGTCGTTGTGATGCGGGACAGGGCGGGGGCGGGGGGGGAGGCCGAGGCCTGCACCAAGGGGAGGGGCGTGTCCTGCGGTGGAGAGTGAAGCAAGAATTCAGCTCACACGCCGGAGTTAGGGTCCAGCAGAGTTCACTAGGAAAGGGGTCATGCTCTGCAGCCAGAGTGTGGTCTCCTCCCAGAGGCCAGGAGTGAGGGGGACCCTGGGAGGGACTGAGAGAGACAAGGACAGTGACGAGTACCGAGAGAGGGAGACAGTGAGAGGGACCCTGGGAGGGACTCTAAGTGTTCGGGGAATGTGGTTTATACATCATGACTTAGTTCCTCTGTGATATACCTTAAAAGACTTTATTTAACCCACTTCCTTCGATGTGGACACACGGTGAGGACGGGAGGAGTGTGTGGCGTGAGAAGGTAAGAATATGCAGAGTGAACGGCCACCGGCAGGTCCCGGCTGTCAGCCCTGGGGCTCCCCGTGGTTTTAGCCCCTGCCTCCTGGTTCCCCTGCACAGGTATGGGGAACGGGCGGTCAGTAATCCAGCAGAAATTGTCCTTTGTCCTGTAGGCGTCTTCCCTCCCTACCTGGCCGCAGGGCTCACGACACATTGTAGTCTCTGAATGTGGCCTGATGAACATTTTTTATTCTCTAGCCTCCCCCCTGCATTAATTTAATCCTCTCTCTCTCTCTCTAGATAGATAGATAGATAGATAGATAGATAGATATAGTCATACATACATACCTATACACCTTTTTTTTTTCTGAACCACTTAAGAGTAAGTTGCAAACTGATGGCCCTTTACCCCTAAATACTTCAGTGTCTATTTCCTAAAAGCAAGAAATCCTCTTACAGAACTACGATGACATTTTCAAAATCAGGAAAATACCATCGAAGCATCGTTATCTACTGTATGCACTGCACTGTGGTTTTTTTTTCAACGGTGTCGCAGTGATGCCCTTTCTAAGCAAAAGAAAATTCGGGATCATGTGTTACCTTCACTTTCACTCTCTGTAAGAGTCTCCTTTAGTCCAGAGCTGTTCCTGTATCTCGTGACAAACACCGTGGGTTTGTCGCGTGCTTCGTCGTGGTTAGATTCAGACGACGCACCTTTCGGCCGGATTGTCCCAGGGGTGGTGGTGGCTTCTGGGCATCGTATCAGGGGGCGCATGCTGTTGATTCGTCCCCTTGCTGGCGATGTTGACGTGATCAGGTGGTCAACTATACTGTTTCTCTGGTATAGTAATAGTAATAGTAATAGTAATAGTAATATACTAATAGTAATAGTAATAGTAACTATACTGTTTCTCCAGTATAGTTACTATTTTACCTTTTAAAATGAAAAAGTATCGTGTGGAGAGAGACATTTTGAGACTATGTACATACCCTGTTTTCCTGAAACGTTCTTTCACCAGTTTTAGCATCTATTGATGACCACTGCCTGCATCAGTTCCTCTGGTGATAGCCAGCCAATGATAATTTCTAGAACCGTTCTCTTACTATAAAGAGGGGCCCCCCCATGAGTCTGTTTGTTTATTTTGTATCATTGTGGATTCACGGACTCTGCGTGTAACACGTTCTAATCGGTTTCTATCATGTGACCAAGAGAAGCGCCTTCAGCCTGGCTCCCGTATCCATCTGAGATGACTCCACCCTTCTCTGAAACGCTTCCTACTTTTCAGCCCAGCGAGACGTTCCAGACCCGTCTTGTCCTGTCCCTGCCTCATCTCCAAGACCCACCTCTCTCCAAGTAGCTCTGGTTCCTTTCCGTGGAGAAGGGCTTGTGGAAACCAAGACTTGGGTGTTGGGTTTACTCATTCATTGCTACTGGGTTTTCAGTCCTTGTCAGAGACAGATCTGGGCAGAGCTGAGGCTGGCACATGCACACACACAGCGTGCGTGCAATGCATATGTGTGCATTCACATACAGTATGCATGCACGTGTGTGCATGTACATACATGTGTGCACACATGCACCTGTGCATTCACATACAGTGTGTGTGCGCACATGCATGTGTGCGTGCACATACAGTGTGCATGTACATGCACGTGTGCGTGCACATACACGTGTGCGTGCACGTGCCCAGAACACCTCTCCAGTTCTTTCTCTGAGACCCCCGAGTTCACAAGGGATATCTCTGATCCCCCTCCAGTATGGCGGGGGGCGGGGGGTCATTCTGCCTTTCTGCATCTCCGTATTCATGACCCCTCTCTCCAATAGTATGAAACTTGGCTCCCATTTTCACAGCATACTTACATCCTTCCTTAATCCTAGAATGCCAAGAAGTCAGTTCAGGATTGCTGACCCTCTGCAAAAAAGCCTACTAATTAGAATTCATTAATTGTGTTTTTGCCTTTAGCCCGAAGGTGTATAGATAATCCAGATGTGCTCACGTATTTCTTGGGTTAGTCCTTCTCACCTTTCTGCCTCCAGTGTAGTTCTGTTATTCATTTCAAGTATAATAGGTTCATCCGTTTTCCTTTGTGTTATATTTTGGGGTTTCCTCCCAGTCTTGTGGACTTCCTCTCTTTCCTTTCCCCTTCCCTCACACCCTCTTTCCTTCCTTCCAAGCCATTAACGTCTTTCCAGAAGTCCAGTCTATAGAATCTTAGAGTGGCACCCTCACCCGCCCCATCCCCAGCCCGCCCTGCGTGTCACCCGTCTCATTAGTCTTTGCTTTTTCCTTCTGTGTCTCTTTTTGCTCAAACGGGTAGTTTCTTATTTCCCTGTCTGTCTTCATAGAGAGTAGCACATGTATATCCTCTTCTGTGTTTTGCTTTTTTTCACTTCCCGTGTCCAGTCGGGCCACAGTGGTCCCCGGAGTCCCCCGGTGCTTCGTCACAGCTGCCGAGTATTCCATCGTGTTCTCCTTTCTGGCCGTTATTGGGGTGCATGAGAACGAACCCGTCTGTGTATATATCCAGGCGCTGGTAACGGCACAAGCCTTCCTAGATGGAGGTGGGGTCTGGGTGACACCCGCTCACTCAGGGCCTCACGCCCCGCAAGGCAGGGGCGGGCTGGGCCCAGGCCCCACCTCCGGGCCCCAGGCCCCACCTCCGGGCCACAGGCCCCACCTCCGGGCCCAGCCAGGCTCCGTCAACTCCAGGACGTCTGGGCCAACAACGCCTTCAGTGGCCTCCACACTGTTCTGCTCACGTATCCCTGCTATTCAAAAGCCCTTTTGGAGCATATGACTTTGAGTACATAAATACTGACTATTCTGCTGATACGTTATAAAACATGTACACACACCAACAGAAATTTTAGGAAGCTGATATTAAAAGCAGTGTAGGTGGAATGTCTAATGCTTTCTCCTGGCTTAACCCCACCCCCTGGGATCTCCGACACGGCGCCTAGGGATGTGGGTGCCGCCAGCCCCCAGGGCGGGCTCTACCAGGCTCTCGGGCGTGGAGAGGCTGGGAGAGGCCGGGCGCAGGCCTCGGACGCCTGGGGCGTGTCACGATGAGCCTCGTGTCTCATCCAACCCTCCCATCAATGGGGCCTTGTCCGTGTGGCACCTTGAGGCTCAGGTTAATGCCGTGGAGGGCCACACAGCTGGTGGGAGGCCGGGGAAGGGCTGGGACTCGGGGCTGATGGCCAGGTCCGGGAGCGGCTGGCTTTCCGCCACGGCCTGCGAGCTCTTCTTACTTAGAAGTCTCTTGTACCCGAGAAAGGGGACCCGTTCGCTATAATGTTGCTCTGATGCTTTCTGGAATCCGTTCCCTTTGTTTATTTTACAACAGTGTCATCTGCAGTGAAATAATTCTACCTCGAGCTCATGTGTTCTCATGGTGTTTTAATGGCACCTCAGTGGGTGTCTCCACGGGTTTGCAGCCCTGTGCTTTTGTCACCCCGGCTTCCCTACGGAACGGCGCCGTGTGGTAGCCTGGCCCTGGGCCGTGCCCGGGCTGCTCTTCCGGCCCGTGGCGCGGCCTCTGAGTCGGGGGGTCCACGTCTTCCGGGGTGCGGGGGCCCCCGGGGAGCGGAGGGAGGCAGTCAGCCCTCGGGCGGCTGGGCCTCGCTTCACCTTGTCGTCGGCTGCTTCCCGGGGTGGCTATCAGGCCAGGTGTCACCTGTGCGGAAGGGAAGGTCCGAGTCTCTGCGTGCAAGCCTCCTGAGATGTGGGGGGCGCCGGCTCCAGGGGGCCTCGGGCTGCTGGGGCGCCCTGCTTTCCGTCGCTGTCCCCATGTCACTCCATATGCTCTGCCTTTTCGTCTGGGGAAACGTGGCTCAGCAGTCAGAGTCTTGCCTGGTGCAGCACAGACGGCTCCAGGCCCCGGGCTGCGCCTCAGCTGCTTGGGGCCCTCGGTGCTCGGTGCGGGGCGCGAGCCGGCGTCGGGGCTCCACCCGTGCTTGTGGAATGAATGCATGAATGAATGAATGAACGAACGAATGGACGAACAAATGGACGAGTGAATACATCTCGGTTTGTGTGCCTGAGGGCTGATGAGGGTGGTAGGGAAGGAGGAGACGAAGCCCAGTTCCAGAGACTTCTGCTCAGGACTCGCCCACTCGCTGGCCCGGCTTGAGTGGAGACCCTCTCCCTCCTGCCCCTGCCGCCCGCCAGCCAGCCCCAGCTCCCCTCCCCTGTGGCCAGGCCCACCCCCAAGGTGCCTGCTGCACCCAGCATCGCTGTGGATGTGGTCTCAGCGCCCAGTGGCCAGGGCTAGTGTGGTAGGAGTCCCCCAACGCTGTGTGGCCTCGGTGTCCTTGCCTGTGAACGGGGACCGTGCCCACCCGTGTGCTGAGGGCTGGGGTGGGAGGGACGTGCTCCACCCAGCACCCACACACCCGGACAGTAGCTGCTGCTGCTGTCGTCGTCACTGTTACTGCTTCAGCGCCATGGCTGAGGTCTCCTGCCCCCGCTGGCTCTGTCCCCTGGCATGCCCACCCGCAGCCGCGGACACTCCTGTCCTCACGGGACAGGAGGTGGGAGAAGCTGGGACAGGCACGCGTCTGCCAGGCCGCTCAGGGTCCCGAGCGGACGACTGAGGGTCGGAGGTGTCGAGGGGTGGCCACCCCCCACCCCCTCCTTGCTTCTCATCGCTCCTGAAACGACTCTGTTTTCTCAGCAGCAAGCAAGCAGTGGTTTGGATCAGGGACAGAAGCACCCCCAGGGCCCTGTCCCTCACGGTTGTCCCGTTTCTAAACTTAAGTTAATAAGGACAAACAAAGATAGTAGGTGGATGGGCCCAGGAGGGGAATATTATTCTGACGATTATGTAAATATTTACGTGTTCTGGCTTTCTCATTTTGTTACTGGTGTCTGATTTCCGAGTCTCATAATGAAGTGTAATTTGGAGAAGCTTTGCGAAGACAGGCACGGCGGAGAAATAATTTGATTTGCTCAGCAAACTTGCTTTCGGTTACTCCCTCGCAGCGGTTGTCCTAGAACCCCTTCGGTTTCTTTGTGACGTGACCACTTGGAGCCCGATGGAGAGATGACGCTTAGACATTGCCAGGAATTCAGGAGAGGTTTATGATCTTGTCGCCTAATAAGGCACCGCATCCATCGGCAGGATAGCAAATTTACTGGGCTTTCGCACGGACTCGAGTTTGTAGTTTGAGCAGCCCTCCGTGCTCCTGCCATTCTGGAGGCGATGAGTAAGTTTTTTTAATTAAGTCAAATTGAATCGAATGAGCTTTTATTGAGCGCCCACTGCCTGCCAGACAGCCGTCTCCTTAACCCTTGCAGCCCTGCGTGGCGGCTGTCAGGGGGAGAGCCAGCGGAGACCCTTCCAGGTGATGGCTGCTGCTGGGGGGGTCCTCCAGCTGCCAGATCTGGGGGGTGGGACTGGAAATGAGGTCCCTCCGATTCCTATGCTCTCTCATCCCCGGCTGATTCCAGGCTTCCAGGCGGAGCTGATCAGGGAGAAGAGACAGGTTGAGTAGCTTTGCATATGTTATCTCCTTTAATCTTGCTTAATCTTCTCAGCCACTCTGTGAAGTTCAAGTTGGTTGCCTTTTCCTTCTTCTACACCTGAGGAAACTAAGTGTCAGAATGGTACGGGGGGGGGGGGGTGTGCCCAGGGTCACACAGCTGGTGAGACACAGCTGGGACCCGAGTTCCTTCCAGGGGCCCCCTGGGGAGGGGGTCTGCCTTTCCTCCGCACGTGACTGACCGCTGGCCTGTGGAGGTGGTGGGGCGCTGGTGGCTAGGGTGCCGTCCCCAAGGGGGAGAGCGGACATGGGGCCGGGCTTCCGTACCCTGGGCAGGGGACATCCGTCCTCTCTGACCCTCAGCTTTCCCACCTGTGACTGATGGGTGTCTCACTGCCACCTACGCGTGTTGGCAGCATTACAAATCACCGATGCGAGGTGCCTGGTGACGTGTGTGACCCGTGGTGGTGTGCCCTGTAGGGGGGCCCTGCCCTTGGCACCGATGCCAGCTGTGGCTCAGAGCTGCCGTCGCTTTAGCCCCTGGTCTCCTGTGCCTCGTGGAGCCGATGACCGGCGGAGATGGGTGACTCATTCGTGACATTCTGCGTGGCGTGGTGCAGCGCAGCCCCGCACAGCACGCCCCACCCACAGCAGGTACTCAAGCACCATTAGTGTTTATGAAGGTGATAAAATTGCCGAAATGGAGGGAAGCCATCAAAATAAGAGCCTTTGCCTGTCTCACGAAAGTTAACTTGCAAACCTTAATGACTGTGAGGCTGTCAGAGAAGTGTCCCCGGGATGTCTCACCGGAGACAGAACTCTCTGGAAGGGCAGTTGTGCGGGGGTGGACGCCTCTCGTGCGACAGCCAGTCAGAGCAATTCGCTGGGATCTCGGAGGCGATGGTGCGCTCGGCTTAACCCTTTGAAGGGCGGTCGTTTTAATTGAGTCCTGGAAATCGCTGTAGACCCTCCACACGCCGGGTCTGTTCGAGGGATTTGCAACAGAGATTCCTGCCGCCGTACACCGTGTCGGGGTGCCGGGGGCAGCTGGGCACACACCCCCGCCCGTGCGTGAGGGAGGCCAGGCGGCTTGTCCCAGCCCCACCGCCAGTGCAGAGCGGGCAACGGGGACCCCGACCGCGGGCCCGTGCGTGTCCAGGTGTGCAGGTCAAAGGAAGAGGTCACCGTTTGGAAGCAGACGCGGGGGGCCCGCCACGGGAGAGCCCCTGAACGGTCGTTGCTAAGGCGTTCTCTGACAGAGAGGGGACGCGTCGCCGAGGCAGACTGAGGGATTTCAGGGCGTCTGTTTGGCGCGGGCCTGGGGTAGGAAGCGGTGCTTTCCTTTCTCGGTTTCAACCTGTGCTAAGTGTCAGTGACCCCGGGGAGCAGCTTTCCTCTTGGATGCCTTCGCACCTGGCCATTTGCATACGCAGGGATCCCTTGATTGCAAAGTAGCTGCTGTCAGAACGCAGACAGGCAGCCGGCTCGGAGCCCTGGGCGCGGGCAGCGGGCAGCGGGGCGGCGCCAGACACCTGGCTTTGAGTCTGCGCGCGGCCTGGCCCCCGTGTGTCTGTGCACAGCTGCCGCTCGCTCCCTCCTGGGGGGGGGGGGGCTCTGTGAGGCTACGGGGGGCGGGGGCGCCAGTGTGGTGCGGGGTGTTAGCTCCGTGGGGACCGCGCTGGGCATGGAGATGGGGAGACGCCCCTGGCCCACCACAGGGGAGACGCCCTCAGCCCACCATGGGGGAGATAGCCCCCCAGCTACCATGGGAGAGACGGCCCCCGGCTCACCATGCGGGAGACGCCCTCAGCCCACCATTGGGGAGACAGCCCCCCAGCCACCACGGGGGAGACGGCACCCGGCCCACCACGGGGGAGAGAGCCCCCCAGCCATCACGGGGGAGACGGCCCGGGCCCACCACGAGGGAGACGGCCCCCCAGCCACCACGGGGGAGACGGCCCCCGGCCCACCATGGGGGAGACAGCCCACTATGGGGCGACAGCCCACCACAGGGGAGACGGCTTCCCAGCCCCCTCGGGGCCGCCTGTGCCTTCGGGAGCTGTTTGGCTCTCATCTCTGGGGTTTGTTCCCTTTTTCATCGAGGGAGTCACAGCAGCAATTCTCGGCTCGGATTGTTTTGAAGACCCATATTACTTCTGATAATTTATGAAGGGGCAGGCCAGGGGGAGGCAACCGACTCGATTAATTCATCAGAGAGGCAGCTGGAGGGATGTGTGACAAACGGACCGGGCTGCCATTTGCCCGGTGATTGTCTGCGCTGGGATGGTTCCCCCGGGACAGCCACGATGACAAATGCCACTGACGTTTTTTATTAACCCTGCAGTGATTAAAGATGCAGCTGCTGCGTTTGTGTCAAAGGGCCCGGTCCCTGGCACTCTGAGCGTGGCTTCTGTGCGGGGGCCACAAGCCACCTCGTGCCTGCTCCCTGCTCGTGGCTTTCATCCAAGGAGGCCCACAGAACTCCGCTGGGCTTGGTCCCGAAGGTGGGCCGGGGAGCCGGGCCCTGCCTCCTGGCCTGGGGTTTCCGGACATCCTGGTGTCAGCATCGCGACGGACCCCAGGGACCCTCCTGTCGTTGGCCCGCAGGCGTCAGGTGTTAGCTGGGCTCCTGCCGTGTGCTGGGCCCACGGTGCGGGCTGAGGGTCCGCTCCTTGCTCCTCGAGGCAGCTGTCACCTCAGAGAGGGGATGGCAGGGTCCGTGGGAGTAGGGGACAGGCCCGGGGCCGCCCTCGCTGCCAGGGGCGGGGGGAGGCGGCACAGGAGTGATTTGGGTCTCAGAGGAGGGGGTCTCACCTCGGGGGCTTTCCAGGCAGAGGCTGGAAGCCGGGCCTGGGGCCTGGGGACACATGCAGGGACGTGAGGGGTGAGGGGGAGAGGCCCAGGGACCACTGGCAAAGGCGTCCCTGGGGAGCGTGGTTTGCCCTGCGGACGGGTCGGGGGCGTCGTGGAGAACCGTGTGCCCCCCAAGTCCCTGAAGCCCCCTGCTCAGGTCCCTCACCTGCGAAAGGGCTGTCAGGCTGTCGTGAGGGTGGAGTGACAGTGGCAGTGAGGCCCTCTACCCGGCAGAGCCGGCAGAGGGGCCTGGGCCCCGAGCAGTGGCTCCGGGGTCCTGCTGGGGAACGGGGGAGAGTTTTGTGGGGGTACGAGGTCACACGCTGAGCTGAGGTCCCGGCATCAGCGGTCACACGCTGAGCCGCAGCTCACGGCACACCAAGCGCTGGCTCCGTCAGGCATTTTTAATCCCATTTGATAGCTGAGAACTCTCCTCTTAAGAGGGTCAGGCAGCACCCAGGGTCAGCGCAGCGAGAGAGGGGACCCGAGGCTGGGGGGCCGCCCCCGAGTGCTTCCGGGCACAAGAGGGGGGCGTGCGGGGTGCGTGCGGGGCACCGCGGGGCTCCCGGCCTGTGTGGAAGGCCAGTCGGGACGGGCTGTCTCAGCGGGGGCTTGGCACACCACTCCTGCGTGGAGCCGTGCCTTGGACGTTCCCTGTGGGGTCAGTACCCTCTGCCGTGGGCACACTGTCTCCACCTGGTCCCTGAGCCAGTATTTTGTAGGGCCCAGACCCAGGCACCCCCTGGTGGGGACCCAGCGGGGAAGGGAAGAGAGAAAACGATCCCGTGTTTAGCATTTGGACAAGTGATGCTTCAGCACTGAAACAGTGCGTTCGTGTTATGAAGATTTTACGTTCCAGACTCCCCTCCCCCATCATCAGACAGCCCCAGCGCCCGGCTGGTTCTCTCTGTGGGTACCGGGTACCGGAGGAGGGTCTGCCGCTGACCCGCCCTGCGGCTCGGGAGCCCCTGCCCCTCTCGGTCCCTGGTCCCCGGGCCTGAGGAAGCAGCTGCCCTCCGCGTGCCCGGGGCTCGCCAGCCTCGTCCGAGGAGCCGCCAAGCTGCTCCTGGAACTTGGCGATGCTGCAGGGAGAAAGTCACATCTAATAGCATTGCATCCTTCGGGTCCTGCAGCCACTGGAAGCACAAACGAGAGCCGTGTCCAAAAGCCATTTCTCTATGTGACGCAGGCATCGGGACACTGCGGTGGCACCGCGTACGAGGGAGGTGTACGGCAACGCTGAGCCTCACGAGAGGAGGAGCGAGCTCTCCATAAGTCCTCTGACCTGACGGTGCAGCCTGGTCGCTGGCTCCTAACGGGGCACTCCGTGCCGTCCGCAGTGCGCTCGCCGCCCCCGCCTCGCCCGGACGCGGGGGCCGGGGTCTGCCGGAGTCAGGTCGGGGACATGTGGCAGCTGCGGGAGCTGCTGGATCGGAGACACACGTTTCACAGAATTTACGTGCCCCACGCTTTCCCCTGTCTTTATGTCCCTTTCCCCCCCGAACTGACATAAAAGGGAGAGGCGCGCACAAGCAGATGCCAGGATGACTGCCCGGCTTCGCCTCATCAGCTGGAAAAGCCAGCGATTGAGTTACTCCCGGCACCGGCGCTGCTCGCGGCAGATGCGAGGTGGGCGCGCTGGGTGGGGCCGTATATTTGCCTGTTTTCTGTGATAGCTGAGGCCTTAATTCAAAAACAAATTAAGTCCTTCAGCTGTCGCTGGCTCGTTCCCTCTGATCTTTGGGGATAAATATCATCGCTCCCGCCTCATAGCGCTTCCCCCTCCTTCTCCCTGTTGCTGTCCCCCCCTTATTTTTTTTTTTCTTCGCCCGGAACTCAAACATTTCTTTGGCAGAAGCGTGCATTATTTAGAGCCCGCCGTCTCCTGAAGTCCTTTAATTATAGACTTAAGCCGAAGTAATGGCAGTTTAATTTGTTCTCATTAATTGGGCGCGCTCCGGGCTGGCGTGACATGGGCGGGCGCGGGGAGCGCGAGGAGCGTTGGCTGCGTGACGGGCGCGCGAGTAACCGTGGTGATCGCTGGGCCACGGGCCCCGCGTGAGCTCGGCTCAGCCTCCCAGCAGCCTCGAGGCGGGGATGGTGCCTTCTCTGTCCTGCAGGGGGGGGACCGTGCGGCCCGGAGCGGGGGCGTGGGACAGAGCGGAGGCGGCCCAGGCAGCCCGAAGGAGACCCGGGTCCCGAGGCCCCGTCCTGTCCACAGCCCCCCTCGGTCCTCAGGCCACCGGCTGTGGCCTTGGTCCGGCCAGGGGCTGTGCACAGGACGAGAGGGACGCCCGGCGGGGGTGCCCGAGCAGCCCCGTTGTGCCTGGAGGAACATTTGGATTCATGTCGGAGGGCTGGCGCCCGCTGCAGCGAATAAATCATTTTTCTGTTTTGAAAGCAGCAGTTTATCCTTCTCAGAGACAGGAAGGCACGGAGAGGCGTCCTGCAAGCACGTCCAGCTCTGTGTAGCTGTGGTCAGGAGCAGCAGGACACACGAGTCTCTCTAGCCCGTGATGCCAGGCGGACACCAGGTGTCTGGAGCCCCGTCAGGCCTGGCCCAGCTGTGTCCTGGCTTCGGACGGGCCTCCCCTGCAGCTGGGGCCAAGGCCAGAGCAGCTCCTGAAGCTCCCGGCAGCAGGTGTCAGGGGACACACGTGGCCGAGGCGTCCTCCTCACGCCGGCCCCAGCACCCAGCACACCTTCCAGACCCTTCCTCGCTGGCCTTGGGTGTCCCCCTCACGTCTGCACAGGCCCTGGGTGGGGGCTTCGGAACTGGGCCTCTGAGGACGAGTCGGGGGTGGACAGTCGGTACGTCCACACGTGCTGCCGTCGTGCCTGGTCGGCCGGTGTCCTAACGGGGGCCCCAGACGGCCCCGGTTTGTCCGCTCGGCAGAGCTTGGAGCCCTGCGCGCGCCGTCCCCGGGTCGTGTCCGTGGCGGGCGGCGCGGGGTGGGGAGGGGAACAGATGGCCGTGGCGTCCCGTGGCACCTCCCACTCGGTCACTTCAGTGCCCCCCGGGCCTCCTCATGGCTCCTGGGCTGGTGGCGGCGGCCCCGTGTCCTAGCCGGAGACGTGGCCGTCTGCTCACGCCTCGTCGTGGGAGGGGCGCAGCGGGCCGAGCATCGGGGTGTCTGAAGCGCCCGTGGCCTTGCTGTCCTCGCCGCTGTCCCCCGTGCCCCCGCGGCTCCTGTGTCCCGGCCGTCTCTGTTCCGCCCCGCGGGTCCCTGCGTGGGACTTGCCAGTTCACTGTCCCCGCGTCTCCCTGCAGCGGGGTCCCCGTGGATTTACGATCAGACGACACGGCTACATGTTGTCATCGTTTCCCTTTAAAAATCCTTTAAAGAAGCCGCGGAGTGAAGCCAACCGCGTTGTTCTGGCCGCGGCGTTTACGTGTGTACCGGGAGAAGCGGCTGACCTTCTCGGGGTGAGGACGGGCTTCGCCTCGGGGCCCTGGCTCCGTCGGGGGCTTTGCTCACGCCACAGCGACTTGCACGAGAGATTCTAAGCTGCGCTAGCGTAAAAACTCCCACGTAGCCGGAGGGTTTTACAGCTCGCTTTGGAAAGAGGAAAGGGAAGCTTAGAAGCCCTGTCACTCACGGTGGGAGTGGCCGAGGGAAGGTGGGGGGGTGTGGCCCCGACCCCCGGCCCGGGCAGTCCCTGGGGGCTCCCCGGTTGGCCAGAGCTCACAGGAGCCCTCCGGTCCGGGTTCCTCGGCTGCGGAGTCACAGGGGGCTGCCGCCCGCCCTCGTCCCGAAGCCCCGTGGTGCCTGGCTGAGCTGTCAACGTCCCGGTGGGAAAGCGGGCACAGGGACGGAAGGACTGCTGTTGTGACCTGAGCGTCGGTGGCCTTGGGGAGCCCGTCTCCACAGCTGTGGGGTTAGGACCCCTGTACTCTGGCCCAGTGCTGCCTCTGTAGGGTGACAGGGGGCCTGGCTGGTGAAGCTGACGTTAAGGGAAGGACCGGAGCTTGGAAGGCTCAGTCTGCCGGTGATTCCAATCCTCTAGCTTCCCTGCTGCACTTGACCCCTGCCCCCAGCATGTGACCCCCGGCTGGGCTAGCCCTGTGGCCCTCCTTCCTCCCGCAGGGTGGGACAGAGGGTCCTCTGGCCCAGGCAGAATTCAGAGGACAGCAGGCCAGGCTCGCGGGGTCCCAAGGGCTGGTCAGAAACGACACGGCCACAACAGCTGCATTGTCGATGGTGGTGATCTGTGTCGGGAAGAATGTGCCAATGACGACACGTAGCCCCCAGCACAGCACCGACAGTAATTCCGTTAAAAACAGCCCAAGAGTTGAGCATCAGTTGCGCTGTTTTTCTGTTTTTAAACAATTGAAGCCACGTGCCATATCTGGAAGCTGCGAGCAGGAGTGCCGGAGGGACAGACAGACGGCGGGACAGACGGGCTTTCCGTGGTCTACAGGCGTTTCTCGTCACACCTGGCGGGGCGGGGTGGGGGCAGGGACGGACTGCCTTCCCTGACACCTCCGATGCCGCCAGCGGAGGTGCAGATAAGGGGATTTCGACTATTCTGCTCCCAGCCAACGGCTTCCGTAAATTACAGGCTGTGCGACCACAAAAATCCCTGACTTCAGAGCTGCAGACTTATCATTATCATCCCATTATAGAACCCTTCTTAATCCTTCAGAATCCCTCGTTAAACGTACATTATTTTTATAGGGAAAATAATTTCTTGCTCGCCGAAGTAATGTAATTATACAGGCTAATTCAAGACAATTGGAAATTTCGGGGGCTCCATTTGTAATGCCACCGAATGCATTCGGGGTGCAGTTTGTTGGGGAGCGATGAATATTCAGCCCAGAAGAACCCCAGGCCTGGCATGAGCCGGGTGCAGAGGCGTTTTGGGTGAATGGAAGGCTTCTTTCTGGGAACTGGTTGGTTAGTCCGCCGCTGGCCCTTTCAGACGTGGCCTTCGGGACTGCTTCTGAGAAGCGGGCTCGAGACCCACGTGTCTCGTGTGACTTTATTCTTGGACACCGCCCTGGAGGTGACGAAGGCTGTTTCTGGGGGCGTGGGCCGCCGAGCGGGGGCTGCTGCTGGCGTGGGCGGGCGTGCACGCCTCCAGGTGGAGACAGGGGTTGGTCCCCGAACGGAGCAGATCGGGAGGGCTGGTCTTTCAGGAGGCGCCTGGGGGTGACCCGGGCCGAGGTGCTCAGCCCGCGACGGCCCCCGACTCGAGCGCTCTGATGCGGCGACACAGGCTGTCGGGCGGCGGGCGGGCGGCAGGAGCCGGGCCTACGGGATGACACTTCTGTGGCGTAATGATTTTCCGAAACCATTTGCGAGATTGAGGTAATGTATTTCCCAGACTCGAGCAATTTACTCCTTCCCACCGCGCTGAATCAGGCTGTTAAATCCTCTCGCTGTGTGCACATAGCTATCGGCGCCGGGGGGAAATGGTCAAGTTCAAGGCTCCTGCCGTATCCGTGCTCTGCGGTTCTGGAATTGATGAGTAACTGCACTTTTGAAAACGAAGTTTTGGAGGACGCTGGAAACTGTGAAGAGAAGCAAGCGGGACACCAGATGGATACATTCGGCCGGAGCTCGGGAACAGCAAGGCCCGCGTAGGAAAAGGCGGTGTGGGCATGGCCCGCGCGGCCGCTCTGTGGGAGCGCGGCCGTTGGGTCCAGCGGCGCCTCCGTGCCTGTGCGGTGCCCCGCTCTGCCCGGCACCCCAGCGAGAAGCACCCCGTAGGGAAGCACGCGGGCTCTGGCCGGGGGTCCTGGGCCTGCTGCGTGCTCAGGGCGCGACCTCGAGCCACGTCCTTCATGCCCAGAGCCTGTCCCTTCGCCCGTGCCAGAGGTGCGTGAAGACTCCCGTTCCCGAGTGAGCCGCTGGCGGGGTGGGACACAGGGGCCCAGGGACGTGGTGGCCCCCCCACCGTGGCGCTGATGGGGCTGCTGTAAAATGCATGTTCCTTCTTAGTCAGAGACATTGTAGGTAGAATAATGGGGAGAAGGAGTAATGACCGGAAGTGGGAAACCCAAGCTGTCCCTCCGGCTGCCCAGCGCCGTGGACCACTCTTGCCCTGAGCATGCTGACCACTCGACTCGTCTTCAGGGACGAGGGGGTCCCGTGGCCACCAGATTCTTACCCCCTGCTGCATCCGGCCTTCCCAGAGGGGCCCTTGTCCCAGCCCGGGGGCATCAGGAGGGCTTCCTGGAGGAAGGAGCATCTCCGCTGAGCCTGGAAGGGAGAGCTGGGGTCAGCCTGGTGGAGAGGGAGGAACCCATGTCAGGTAGAGGGAAGGGAAGGGCATGTGTAAGGCCAGATGTTGCAAAGAGCAGGGCGCGTTTGGGAAACGTGGCTGGAAGGTGGCATGCAGCTGAGGGGGCAGGAGAGGTGAGGCCGGGCAGGGGAGGAAGGTTTTCCCACTGGGCCGGCTCCCTTTACGGTCCCCACTGGGCCCACGCTAGGGAAGGCCCCACGGCCAGAGGAACCCGAGAGGACCTCCTTACTGGGTTTCCGGGCAGAGTTTTGGGGGTGAGGGGCTGACACTCATTTTTATGCATATTGAGAAACCTGGATGGAATGATCACCCTGTCTAAACCTCATCTGGGGGCGCTGGGGAGAACTCTTCGGCTGCCAGGGTAACTCAGGGCCGCCCCGGCAGGCCTCCTTGGCCAGCAGAGACGACCCGGCATTGTGCTGGTTGCCATGGCAGCAGGACCCGAGGCGCCTCACTCTCAGAGAGGGGGGACACCTCTGTTGTGGGGCTCTGCCCCAGCTGGCTGTCGGGTTGGGGCAGGAGAGGCTGTCTCTGGGTCTCTGGAAAAGCTGTCCCCTGGGACAAGGCCGTGTGTGGCCCTCGGGACACCAGTGCCCTCCCCACCCCCGGCTGGGCCTGTGGCCTGAGTGAAGTCGGGAGCCTGTGCTCTCGGGTGCCTGCCGCAGGGACCGCCAGGGGCAGCCCAGTCCCTGCGCGTGGCCGAGCCAGCGCCCCGTCCCAGCTCAGGTGGCCTGTGTCCCCTTGCCCTGTGCCGCCTTTGCTTGTAGGGGGGGCGCCACGATGCAGCTGGGGGAGCGAGGGCTCCCAGGTTCTGTTCTCGTCACGAGGCGCCCCCACCACCCACGGAACCCCACCTTCTCCGCTGCTCTCCTTTTGCCCGCTGCCCCCTCCAGCTCCCCGGGGCCTGGTGGTCCTTCTCCAGACGGATGCTGGGCGTCCTCGGCCCTCCGGCCCCCCGTGCAGCAGCCCGAGTTTCTCTCAGAAGGACACGGGTCCCTGCTGCGCTCCGCTGCGTTCAGACCTCCAGCAGCCTGCCGGTGTGCCCGGAGGGCGGCTTGTCACCGTCCCCTTTCTCACAGGCCTCCCGCGGGGCTGCCAGCCCCTCGGCGGGCCCCGCCGCACCCTTCTCTGCCAGTGGGAACTGATTTCCACCTGCTGCGACCTCCCAGAGGCCAGTCCTCCTCCTTCCCGGCGCGTGTCCCCAGCGTGCGTTTGCTCACCGTCTCTCGCTTCCCCGCACGGACACACCTGAGCTGTTTCTGTCCCCGGCGACTCCAGCAGTGAGCCGCGCTGTGGCACAGAGTGGGCCCTGAGTGAACGAATGCCTTCTGAGCAAACCCAGTGAATGAATGCGAGTCTTTCGAAGCCTCCGTTGCCACATCCGTGAAATGGCCTTAGCGTGTCTGTGGGCCTCGTGGGTCTGGGTGAAGGTCACGTGATCTTGTGAATTGGAGAAGTGCTGGGGACAGCGATGCACTGGAGTTCAGGTGTAATATCGTTACTATTTCTGATGCGCACGTCCCTCTTCATGCCCGCTGCGGGTTCCGGAGGGGTGCGTATTTCTCAGGATGAAAGAGTAGGGAGCAGTGTGGAAGGCCTTTCAGTTAGCTGTGTTCAGCATGAGCACAGCAAGGGCACGGGGGAGGCCTCTGGCTCAGGGACTGGTGTGGCGTTCAGCCTCGTAAGGTCCCCGTCACGTGAGCAGGCACGCAGGCGCCTTTGCGGTGTGACATGGGCTCCGGCCCCGAGGCCGGGAGGACCCCGGCCGTGCCGACGTGGCTGGGAACCCTGGAGCACGGGGCAGAGTCGAGAACACTGCGGATGGGCAGAGGTTACACCCAGTTTCCACGAGAGAAGGCTCTAGAATGGACTTAGGATGGAACTCCTGGTCACAAGTGACAGACACTCAGCTCCTAGCAGCTCAAGCAAAGAAGTGAATCTGTTGGCTCAGGAGGTGACAAGGCCAAGGGCTGAGCAGCTTCAGGCACGTGTCCCCATGCCGTGGGCTCAGCTTCTCTGTCCCTCGCTGTGCCCGGGTCCCAGGGGCATGCCACCCTTGTGGCAGCCCCCTTTCAGTGTCTGGCTACCCTTTTTCTTTTTCTTTCTTTTTCTTTTGAGTTTGTTGTTATTATTTACTCCTACAGCACCTGGTTTTCCGAGGGGGTCTCCCATCCAAGTACTCACCAGGCCCGACCCTGCTTAGCTTCCGAGCTCAGACATCGGGCTTGTTCAGGGTGGCATGGCCGTAGACCATGGACCGTGGCTCCACTGGGGCGCGAACCCGGGACCGTCTGCGTGTAGAGCAGACGTGGTGACCGCCACACTGTGGAACCGTGTCCGTCAGAGCTACTTTTTGCGACTCCGGTGGGAAGGAAATACGTCCATCCTTCTGCTGCCCTCCGGAGACCTGGGCTGGCCCCTCACCGCCTGCAGTCGGCCAGGCTTGGGTCACGTGTCCTTTGTAGAAGCTAAAGCCAGTGCCTTGTGTACCACAGTGCCCGAGTGAGGCCCAGATGGTTCCCCAAGGACGGGTGGGAGCCCCATCCCGGAAACCGGTGGGCGGACACTGGGCCGGCGGCAGAGTCCATGGCGTGCGGGACGGAAACCCAACCGTGCTTGCTGGGGGCCCGTAGGCACTCGCCGAAGCCGTCTGTGAGTTCTCAGACGCGTGGGGTCTGTGCACACCGAGGTCAGAGACCCAGGGAGTCTTGACTTGGCGCCTCAGAGCCAGGCCTTTGAGCCTTGGCTGTTTCATCTCATCCCTTTGCAACAGAAGAGCCAGAATCAGCCCGAGGCTGTGGTGCGGGGAGTTTCAAGCTTGTGAACGTTTGGGGCGGGGGCGGGGGCCACCAGGTGACACAGTCCGCTGCGTGACTGCGGATCGTTGAGAAACAGCTCTCAACTCAAAGAACTAATGATTCACTCTCAGAGTGGGGGGCCTCTCGTGGCCCAAGGCTGTTATACCCAGCATCCTTCGGTTCCACAATCTAATAAACACATTGGGTGATGTTACAGAAGGGGCATCTGTCCAAGCTGTAGATGACCCGAAGCTAGGATCGCCATCCTTTCACTCATCTGTCTTTCCCTTCCTCCCTTCCTCCCTCCCTCCCTCCCTTCTTCCCTCCTTCCCTCCCTTCCTCCTTTCCTCTTCCCTCCGTCCATCCATCCATTCCAGCTGTCCCATCACGGACCCACCAAATACTTACTGAGTCTCTAATATATGCCAGACCCTGTTCAAGACTCTGGGGATATAGAAGTGGGAACGCTGGTGGCTGCAGCCCAGGAGGGGAGTGACTTGACCTCCGACTCCGAGGGCCACTCGGTGGCCGTGGCAGCACCCTGCGGGGCTGCGTGGAGCCTGGGACGCCAATGTTGAGGCTTTAGGAGCAGGGCAGGGGGAGGTGACAGTGGCTCAGATGAGGCTGATGAAGAGTGGGTGGGTTGGGGACACGTTTTGAACGTAGAGCTGGGAGGTGATGGGGAGAGAGCGTAAAGGAGGACTGGGGGGGGCGGCTGCAGGCAGTGTAGGGGGCAGTGACTCGGTGGCCTGAGCAGAAGCCGCCAAAGCTGCCAGCGGGAAGAGCGGTCGGCGTGGCTTGGTGCTGTGTTCGAGCAGTGAGTGGGTTGGGCCATGAGGTACCCGGCTGGGAGGTAGAGGGGAGGCTGCTGGTGAAGCCTGTGGGCTCTCTGGGTCTGATTCCTGCCCCACCGCTCACGGGGTGCCTGGGCAGGTAAGCCTCTGCGCCTCAGCGTCCTCCTCTGTCCGCTGGCGGTCATAATCCCACCCGCCTCGTGGGCTGTGGCGAGGACCGAGTCAATCCTTACACAGTGCATGAGAGCGTGGCTGATGGGTATTGCCTGTAGCTGGGAGCGAGGCTGCATTGTGTCCCCAATTAATGTCCAGGATTGCGATGCTTCCCGAAGGGTCTCTGGCCCCTGCACCCCGCACCATCGGGCAGGCCGCGCCACCTGCCGGGGACCCCACCCGCTAGGAGGGTCGTTGCCACGCTCTGCGGGAGGCGGGCCTGCTGGCCTGCGGCTCTTCCTGCGGCCTCTGTGATATGTCTTGCTCTTAATCCTTTTTACTCTAAGAAAACTCTTCTCTGCCCTTTTACATCTTCTGTTGACATTTAAAACGCCTTCCCTTTATTCTGACCTTATTGAGTAGAGAGAATAATTTCTTGGAGTTCTCGGTATAATGAATGCTCGTGTACTTACAGATTCTGAGTTTCTCCTCCTCAACCTTTACTTTGAAGGGACCTTGCCTCCTTCGGTACAGAAAACATCTTAGGCAGCATCCTTAGGAGGATGATGTAAAATGAAAATACTGCTTTAGATGCCATTCCTTCTGCACCCGTGAGCCTCTTATAATGAAGGCATCAGCCGAGGTACCCGGCCCTTAGAGATTCGAGTGAGGTTGCTTCAGACTCCGCTACCCCGTATTCGAGCAACCCACCCTGCAGTCTTCCCAGGCTCTCGGCCAGTTTTCCTGGAGCTGGCGGGGGTCGGGGGAGCAGCGGGGGTCAGGGGAGCAGCGTGGGTGAGGTCATCTCCCCAGATGGTTCCTGGCCCCTTGTTCATGCCTGCAATAAGTGACATCCGTTTATAGATCACCACTGGCCTCCTTGTCATCTCTGTGACAGCCACAGAACAGATACTCCAGTCCACTCACTCTTCAAGATCTTCTCAGCAGAGGGCAGGCCGTGGGGGGGGGCTGCACAGAGAGAAAGCTCCAGGCATCGTAGCAGGTTCTGTCAGAGTCTTAGGGGGATACTGATCTGCGGCAAGGGTGCTCCTCGTGGTGGGGAAGGGAGCACTCAGAGGGAGCAAGGAGAGCAGTGCCCAGAGCCCACAGGGTTAGGGGCAGTTTACGTCCTCAGGCCGAGAATCCTCCTTGTTCAGAGCGGGCCTGCGTCGGTCGTGGGTGAAATAGCTGTGAGCTAAATGCCGCTCTGGTCCCTCTTATCAACGCTTATAAACTCTCTTGACAAGGAGCAAACTGTTTCCAAGTAATTAAACCGTGTCCCAGAACCAATCTCGAGGGTATACGTAGAAATACAAAACCATAAAACATCCACGAAAGTAAAATTCACTGTATCTCACATCCAGACAGATTACAAAGCATGAGAGCAGTAGAAAAATCTGAATCGTGATGAGAAGAAAAGTAAGTCAATGAGAACAGACCCAGAAATGGCACTGATGACGTGATTAGTAAATAACACGAAACCAACTATTATAAATATGCTCTGTGTATGCAAAACAGCAGAGAAAAGCATGAGTGTGTGTGTTAAGGAGAGACATGGAAGATAGAAGCAAGATGAACACTGAACTCTAGAGATGAAAAAAAAAGGCTCAGATAAAACTATACTAGATGAGATTAACAGTATATCAGAAACTATAAAAGAAAGGTTAGCAAATTTGAACACGTAGTTGTGGAAACTATCTAAAATGAATACAGAGAGTAAAGAGCTCGGGGAAAAATGAACAGACTGTCAGTGAGCTGTGACACAGCTTCACGCTCACCGATGGACATGAAATTGGAGTCCCTAAGGAAGAGAGAACAGGAAAATTATTTAAAGAAACAATGGCTGCAAGTTTTCCAAATCTGAGGAAATTAGAAACCCACAGATCTAAGAACCTCAGTGAACCCCAAGCACCAAGGGACATCATAATGGAATTTCTTAAAACCAAGGATAAAGAGAAAAATCTTAAAAGCAGCCAGAGGGGTAGAAAAATAGACAAATTACATACAGAGGACCAAAGATAAGAATGACAGCAGAATTTGTATTTAATAACGGAAGACAGTAGAACAACATAAAGTATTGAAAGAAAAACAAACACACCACTGTCAACCTAAAACTTAAGACCTAGCAAATATCATTTTAAAAGAAAAGTAAAAGTACATTTTCAGACATTTAAAAGCTGAAGAAATTCATCGCCAGCAGACCTGCAATCCAGGAAATATTAAAGCTCTTGAGGCAGAAGGAAAATAATACCAGATAGCAATCTATATCTATACAAAGGCATTATGAGCACCAGGAATGAGAAATATGTGAGTCAATGTAGGTATTTTTTGGTCTTACTAAAAATTGCTTTAAATGGGAATGATTGTTTAAAAATAATAAGTGTTTTGTGGAGTTTATAGCATTTGTGGGTATAAAATTTCCCACAAATGCATGAAAACTGAGATGGGGAAATGGTGTCTATTGTTAGGGTTCTCACAAGGCAGTTGCTAGTATTGCTTGACAGTAGATGTGATAAGACGCAGGTGCATGCTGTCAGCCCTGAACCCGCTAGTGATAAGACAGAGACATGGTCAATAACATAACACGGGGAGATAAAATGAAATGATGAAAGATAATCCGAAAGGAGGCAAAAAAAAAAAAAAAAGAAAGAGGGAACAAAGAACAGATGAGATAAATGGAAAACATAGCAAATTTAAACCTAAACCATATTCATAATAGATAAAATGGTCTAAACACCCATTAAAAAGACAAAGAATGTTCAGTTGCATAAAAAGGCAAGACCAAATATATAATGCCTTTGAGAGACCTACTTTAAATATAAAGACCCAAAGGATTAAATGTCATAGGCTGAAAAAAAATACCAGATTAATAGTAAAAAAAAAAAAAAAAAAAAGGTAGAGTAGCCATGTTAATATCAGATAAAGTATATTTCAGAGCAAAGGATATTAGCAGGATAAAGAGAGTGACCTTGTAATGATAAAGGGGTCAGTTTATCGAAGGACAGCATCAGGCACATAACATTAGGTACATAAACATTAGGTGCATTGATACTTATACACCCAATACAAGAGCTTTAAAATACATCAAGCAAAATTGATAGAACCGAATGGAGAAATAATCAAATTCACAATTACAGCCGGAGGTTTCGACACCCTTGTCTCCGTAATTAATAGATCAAGCAGACAGAAAATCAGTAAAGACATAGAAGATTTGCACAACACTATCATCCAGCTGGCCTCATTGACATTTACGGAACGCGCTCTGTGTAACAACAGCAGAATACGCGTTCTGTTCACGTGTACGTGGTCTGTTTACCAAGGTAGACCATCCTCCAGGCCGTAAAGCCAGTCTCCGTAAGTTTGAAAGGACCGAAATCATTCAAAGTAGGTTCTTTAATGATGGGAGGGCTAGATTAAAAATCAACCATTGATTCCTGGAAGATTCGCAAATATTTGGAAACTAAACAATACACTTCAGATAACCCATGGGGTGAAGGAAAAAACTTGATAGGGATATTAGAAAACACTCTGAACGTGAACGAGGACACAACACCTGACAATGTGAGGAATGTAGCTCTCAGTAATTGATAGCACTAAATGCCTATATTGACAAAGAGAATTTCAAGTCAGTGATCTCAGCTTCTCGAAAACACAAGAAAAAGAAGAGCAAATTCAACCCAAAAGAAGCAAAAGAAAGGAGATAAAGGTAAGAGCAGAAATAAATAAAATAATAAGCAGGTAAACGGTAGAGGAAAATCAGTGAACCCCAAACTGATTCTTTGAGATCAATAAAAGTGATAAACCTTTAGCCACTCATCAGGAATAAAAGAGAAGATACAAATGACCAATATTAGGAAGGAGCGCACTATCTAAAGATATTAGAAGGGTACTAATGTTATAATCAGCTTTATGCCGATCATTTCTACAACTTCGATGATGTGGATATAGCCCTTGAAAGACCCAAACAATCAAAGCTCACTCATGAGGAGACGGATAACCCACAGAGCCTCCTATCTAGTAAAGCAGTTGAATTCATAGTGTAAAACGTTCCCACAGAGCAAACTCCAGGCCCAAAAATGACTTTACTAGTGAATTTTACCAAACAGTTCAGGAAGAAATAACACCCATTTGTTATGGGTTGAATTGTGTCTTTCTCAAGATTTATATTTTGAGATCCTAACCTCTAGTGCCTCAAAATGGGTCTTATTTGGTGATAGTGTCATTATAGAGATAATCGAGTTAAAATGAGGATGTTCAGATGGGCCCTAAACCAGAATGACTGGCGTCTTTATAAAAAGGGGAGATTTGGAGACAGACAGGTATAAACAGAGACTATCATGTAGACATGAAGAAAGCCATCTATAAGGGTCTGGAAGATTCTTTCCTTATCTATTTACTTATTCGTTATCCTATTAATATTAGATGATATTATTTTCTATCATAATCAAGTAGAACCTGTTCCAAGAATGCAAGGTTAGCTTAATATTTGAAAACCGATCTGTGTCATTCAGCGTATTAATGAACATCAGAGAAGAACCATACAACCATCTCAAGAGATACAGGAGGAGCCTTTGACACATCCAGCATTCATTCCTGGTAAAATCTTCCAGCAAACGAGAAACAGAGGGAATTTCCTCACACTGATAAGGGGTGCTTGTGAGAACATTCGCCCTAGCATTGCACTTAACCGTGTCAAAGATGCTCTCCCCGGAAGCTCAGACGCCCGGCAAGCGTGTCTCGCTCACCGTGTCTGTTCAGCATTTAGTGCAGAGTCTGGCCCGTGCTGTAAGGCCAGAGAAAGACGTAACACGTGCCCGGATTGGAGCGGAGGAAGCAAAGCTGTCTTCATTCGCGGGCGACCCGATCGTCTAAGTAGAAAATTCTACTGAACCTGCACAGAAACTTCTCGAACTGTTTCACAAGGTTTCGGAATCTTAAGGTCAATGTACAAAAATCAGTTGTGTTTTAACATTCTAGAAATGAAACATCTGAAATTAAAAATTTAAAAATGCTATTACAGTAATGTCAAAATCTGAAATAATTAGGGATAAGTTTGACCAAAGATATGCGACATTTTTCATCAAAAAAAACTACAAAGTCTTGCTTAGAGAAATCAAAGAAATCAAAGAATACCTAAATAAAAAGAGAGAGAGATAATTCTGTCTGTGCATCAGGAAACTCAGTACTGTTCAGATTGGTACATAAACTCGGCGCAGTCCCTGCGAACACGTGAGCTGCGTGTGCGTCTGACAGCGCGCTCGGGGGTGGAGGGGGTGGCGAGGGGTGGCGAGGAGGCCGGGAGCCCGGGCTGAGCCAGGAGGGTCCCCGAGGCAGGTGGAGCGGGCCCAGGTGGGAGGCAGAGATTCACCCAGAAGTCTGACGGCCGTTATCTCCACGTCTCCGGGTGGTGGGATTATGGATGAATATTCTTTGCTGCTTTGAGTTTCTGTTTTGTTTTTTTTTTTTGACAGGTGGTGTTTTTCCCCCCTCCCCAGGGCAGACTTATTTCCAGTGTAATCAGAGAAACAGCAGGCTCCGTAGTTGACTCCTACCGCATTTTGTGTTTCCTGCATGTCTCTGTAATTGGACGATTTTATCAGAAGAGTGTATTTGTGTTTATACGCAGAAGCAAGAGGCAGGCAGGCAGGCTGGCAGACCGTGACCTGTGGCTGAACCGTGGCTGAACCTGTGGCTAAAAATAGCTGTGAAGAGGCTGCCAGGAACCCCTGGTGGGGCGAGTCTCAGTAACCAGGTCATGGGAGCCACAGAGAACGAGAGGAGCGAGCCACCGCGCCACAGACGACTCGTCACGCTGCTTCCAAATCCGCCTTTCCACACAGAGTGCCTCCAGCTAGTACCCCCAGTCGTCTTAGGACAGTTGACAGGCGGCTCGGCTCCTTAATTCCACGAAGGCGGGTGGGGGTCCCTAATTACTTAATTGCGAAAAGGTAGACACTCGGCTGCGGTGGCGTTTGGGAAGTCATCCGTGCGACCTGACAGGGAGCACTAAACCCCGTGGGCGGAAGCGATGAGCACAGATGCTTCTGTCCCCGGGGGTAGCTTTGAGGAGCGGCTGGCTGGTCCGCCTCGGTGCTGACACCGTTGTGCGGGTACCATCCGTCTTTCACTTTGGAGGGAAGTTATCTGACAGCTTATATAGACTGATGGTTTTCCTTGTACACGTTTCCATCGGGGTGCAGGAGCCCCCCGCCCCCAGCCTGGCCAGGAACTCACACTTCCGTTTGCTGCTTTTGGCATCATCCATGGAGGGTGGGGGCCCTTCTTCCTGCTGTCTTTGATTTCTACTGCGGCCCACCCTTCCTCCTCCTCCTCCTCCTCCTCTCCCTCCTC
>PVKZ01005538.1:22500-51469 GCA_004027375.1 Macroglossus sobrinus | reverse complement strand
AACGAGCTCAGCTCGCAGCGGAGGGAGATGGGGGGCGGGTGGGGGGGGCTGCTGCATCCCAAATGCGCCAGGTGAGGAGGCGGGGCCCACGGCGCGGATGCTGGAGCCTCGAGCGGCTGGTGACGGGTGTCAGGGAGCGGGGCCGGCCCGATCCCGGGGGCTCCGTCGCTCCAAGCAGGGGTGGCTTCCCACTGACAAGTGGGTGCAGTTACAGGGAATTCGCAGAACGCACTCGGCGCCAGGCCGGTCTGGCCTCCGGTGGGTGCCGCCGGGGGAGGGCGGCAGGTGGGAAAGTGTCTCCGGGCGGAGGCTCGGGCGGGGCCTTCGCCGGGAGTGGGGTGCGGGGGGCGGGGGGGACAGAGCAAAGCATGTTCTCAGGATCGAAACAATTCAGGATTTAGCTTTCCCCGTTTTCTTTGCGAGCCTATTCTCTCTCCCCCGCCCCCCGCCCGCCGCCGCGAGGAGCGAGCCTTGGAAGAACGAACGCGAAAACCCACGGTAATTCTCGGGCGAGTCTCGTGTCGACAGAACTATCGGCGTTAAAGTTGTGACTCCTAATTCGTGCCACGGAGCTTTCCAAGCTGCGTCTTTCTGAATCGCAGGAGCACAGACACGCAGCCCAGGGAAGCATCTACGTGCGGTGCCGAAAACTGACACCCTCGTCTCTCCAATTCATGGGGAAATTGACATAATTTTGCAAAGATGCGAAACCATTTGTGAACCGGGTTTTGCATAATGGGATTAATTTGGTGGACTGTCATATCCACTGTGCTGCAGAATGCAAGTTAATCACAACGTCATTCTGAGCTTTTTTAAGGGGGGGAGGAGGAGAGAGGAAGGAAGGAAGGAAGGAAGGAAGGAAGGAAGGAAAGAGGGAGGAAGGGAGAGAGAGAGGAAGGGAGGGAAGGAAGGAAGGAAGGAAGGAAGGAAGGAAGGAAGGAAGGAAGGAAGGAGGGAGGAAGGAGGGAAAGAGGGAGGAAGGAAGGAAGGAAGGAAGGAGGGAGGAAGGAAGGAGGGAGGAAGGAGGGAAAAGGAAGGGAGGAGGGAAAGAGGCACGCATTCTTCAACCCCCTGTCCCACTACCTTCGCAGAAGAGGGGCGCGCAGCCTTGCGGGCTGCCCCTCGGGCCCTTCAGGGACAGTGCGGGTCGCTGGCCAAGGTGGACACGGCGCTGAGCCGAGCCCATCACGCTTCCCCCCCGCGCGGAAAGCGAGCACCTCCGGGGAGCAGGACGCGCCGCCCGCTTCAGGGTGAGCCGCGTGCGCGGGACCGCGCTGCAGGCCTGAGGACGTGCCAGGCAGCCCTTGTCGTCACGCTCAGTTATTCAGCGTCGGTGTCGTCCAGCACCCAGAGCCCGGCCTCCCGCGAGGGGACCGTGCGTGACGACGCCGCGGGCGAGAAAGCCGCGGCTACCGTGGCAACCACCACCCCGAACCCCGGGGGCCCACACAGCAGAGTTCTCTCCCCTGGCGACGCGGACGCATAGCCAGCCCCGAGCTCTGCTCCCCGGGGGTCGCAGCCCCGTCTGGGCACCGGTTTCCTGCGTGGGGACCCGGTCTCCGCTGGGAAGAGATGCTGTGGTCCCCCCACATCTCCCTGGCCAAAGAGGGTCGCGTGGCCGCACCTGTCCCGGAGTGCGGGGAGGCCGGGGGTCGGTCAGCGCACCTGACTCTGTCTGGGGTTCCCCACCCCCTTCCCGTCACTGCGAGGACACCGATGACCTGTGCTCTCCTCCGTGTCTTCCCTAGGTGGCCACAGACAGGTCCTCCCCCCGACGCCAGGGAGGGCCTCAGGACAGGGTGGCGGGCAGCCCCAAATCAATGAACCCAACGACGACGAGCCTGCCAGGCCGGACGCACAGAGGACCAGGTGACCAGGGGGACTGTCATCTCGTCCCGAGGGAGCGACAGAGCAGAAACGGAGGAGCTCAAGTGCCCTGATGCCGATCAAAACATCGTGAGTGCCAGAAACGCCCCAGTGTGTGAACGCGCCGCGCCGGGCGGTGGCACCCAGGGAGCCTTCCCGGGGGAGGCGTTCGTGTTGCGCCCGGAAGGGTTTCAGCAGTGGGGAGAAGGGCGCATGCGTGGGACACGGCGCGGGCCGTGGGCGCCCTGTGGGCGTCCCGTGGTCAGCATCCGGTGTTTGCACGTGGGCAGGCCACTCCGGGCGAGCAGGGCCCCAGCCACCTGCCTGGCAGTGTCCTAGGCCCTGTGGTCACCTTGGGTCGTGTGTGCCGTGCAGCGTTCTGCGTGTGACAGTGCCTTCTGAAGTCAGAAAGGCCAGGCTCGAGTCCGGTTCCGGAGTGTCGCCGTGCCCCGAGCCGCGTGACCCGGGGGTGGTACCTGTCCCCTCCCCACGTCTCCTCATCTGGGTGGCGCCACGAGCCCTGCTTGGAGCGACTGTATGGAGGACGAAGGACAGTGGCGTCTACAGCGCCTTGCACGTGACGCCCGCTCAGCGGGAAGCCGCTGTCACTGAGTCGTTTTGTTGCTGGTGCTGTTTCCAGGGCAGTGACTGGGGACACTACCTGGGGGCCACTCGGCCGGTGAGGACGCGCCAGTGGCCTCGTTTGGGTTCACACGGAGACGCCCGCGATGGCGGGTGCGGCTGTTTCGCTCAGGAACTGACTTGGATGGTGACACGGAGGGGGGGGGGCACGCTGCCCGGTGGCCTGTCCCCCGGGCACGCTCGTGAGCTGCTCACTGATGCTCAGCCTGGCGGGTCCCTCGATTCTGTGACCCGCCCACTGTCCTCTCAAAGGTGTCTTTCTATGCAGAGGACAGAGCAGAGACCTTCGGGGCTGGCCTTCCACGGAGCCTCGGCCGAAAACCAGGCCCCTGAGGTGAGGAGGCGCTTCTGTCCCTCCGAGGGTCCTCCAGGCGACAGTGGCAGAAACACATCTGAGTGTGTCATGGGCGTGACCGCCGCAGAGCAGGCTCAAGGGGCCTCCCCGGGTGTCCCAGGGAGCAGGAGGGGGCCGCCTCCGAGTGCGGAAGGCGCCGCGGGCGTGAGGGCCGGCAGCAGTCGGGTTGCGGGGCGCCCCTCCAGGTGTGGGTGCTCAGACTCTGAAGGTGGGCGTCTTGCCGCCGTGACACACCCACCTGGACGCTGCTTTCCAGGGAAGCACCCAGGGCCAGCGGCCGGCTCTGGGCCAGGGCGGACCGGATGCCGGGAGCGTGAGGAGCGGGTCTCTTGCGTCCCCATCTCAGGACCCCGCGGAGCAGGGGACGGAGAAGCTTCCGCGGTGTCCGCCAGCGCCAGGTGCTGTGCGGGGCTCCGCCCACCGCACCTGGCTGGGAAGGGCGTGGCTTAGAGACGGCGAAGGGAGGGAGGGACCTAGGTCTTAGGTCCAGGTTCTGCACTGTTTTAAGGAGGTGGTTTCTTTGAAAACATTTCAACTTCGGTTTATACAATTTTAAGTAAAATTTAAATGACACTTTTTCAAATCATTTGTAGCATGTGTTTATGTGCCTCTGACCACTGACCCAATGTGAGAGCAGGAAGCTCTTGGCAGAGACAGACGAAGCTTTGAAGTTGCGCGTGCCCAGGGGTCCCGCCTCGGGAGACCCCGGTGGCCGGTCTGGTTGCCTCCTGAATGGGCGGGGTCGAAAGGCCCCCGGCCCAGGTGGCGGTGAGTGCGCCTCCCGCCCCGGTCCCCGGCTGCTAATGCCACAACTTAATTTAAAAATGCCCCAGGGGTCCGTGGAGAAGGGTTGATTCTAGAACCGGGGCACGCAGTGTGGGCCTGGAGCCTCTCACAGCTGCTCGTCGTGGCTTCGGTTTGTCTGGTTTTTAGTGGTGAACGAGTGAAGGGGGGAGGTTGAATGAACGAGTGAAGGGGGGAGGTTGAGTGAATGAGTGAAGGGAGGAGGTTGAATGAGTGAAGGGAGGAGATTGAATGAATGAACGAGTGAAGGGGGAGGTTGAATGAATGAATGAGTGAAGGGAGGAGGTTGAATGAGTGAAGGGAGGAGGTTGAATGAATGAACGAGTGAAGGGAGGAGGTTGAGTGATGAGTGAAGGGAGGAGGTTGAATAAATGAGTGAAGGGGGGAGGTTGAGTGAACGAGTGAAGGGAGGAGGGACAGCCTCCTGGGCCGGACCGCCGATGACTGACGCGGACCGTCCACCTCCAGCGGGGGGCGGGGCTGCTCTGCGCCCCACGTGCGAGCTGCTCGTGGGGGGCTTCCTGCCCCCAAGTGCAGCATGGAGAAGAGCGGGGGAAGGACACCTTGACAGTGGACAGGCCTGACAGACTCCGCAGACAGCACGTCAGCCAGGTGGTCAAGTTCAGCATCGCAGTGACAAGGCCCGGGGATCGCAGCGCCCTTGGTGTGATGGATGCGCACGGCCCTGTCCTTCCGCGGCCTCCTCCGGGAAGCCCGTACATGCAGTTTGACTGCCGGTCCCCTCGGCTGCGATCGCAGTGCCCCGCGGGCTGGTGGCTCGGGGACAGCGGACAGGACAGTCACAGCTCACACCGCTGGGGCCTGGACGCTGAGGTCCGTGCGTGGCCTGGGGAGGGCTGACCTCTGGTCGCACGAGGCGACCTCGTGCTGTGTCCGCACGCGGCGGGAACGGGAGCCGGCTGGCACACTGGCCTTGTCGCCCGGAGGGTCCGATGCCACCTGCCAGGGCCGCACTCCGGGGCTCCGATTTCAGCAGGCCAACGCGCCGTCCCTAACGCCACCCACAGCAGAAACGTGGCACGAACTCAAACCCGCGACACCCGCAGAACTCCCGCCGCGTCCCCTCCATCACCGCCGGGGGCATTCATGCCGGAGGCCCGAGGCCGGGTCCCAGGCGGGAGGAGCGGGAGGAGACGCGACGAGGACGTGCTCTGTGGCTGAATCTGAGCGGCGTGTGGACTTCAGTTGACAATAAGTGACCGTGTCGTCCCTCCGCGGCCGCAGACGCCCCGTGGTGAGGGGCAGGGGCACGCCAGTGAGAGGGGACACGGCTGCGTGGTGGGCGCAGCGCTCTGTACCCTCTCCGTGAGTTTCCCGTCGACCCAATTATTTCTCAGTTGAGAGCTGATTAGGGAGAGAACGCGTCTTCCGGGGCGCCCGGTGTGCGGTGGGGCGGCCCCGCTGCCGCCCCAATGGGCCGCATCACCCCGCCCCTTTGCTAGAAGTTCCTCACACAGATTAGGAAGTAGTCACGTCACGGTGCCAGGGAGAGGAGACCAGCGGTCACCTACGGCCCCGCAGCGCCTCCCCCCAGGCCCTCTGTGTGGGCCCGCGAGTAAGGTCCTCGCCAGAAGGGGTCCCCTGCGGGAGGAAACGGAAGCCCACCCCTCTCTGCGTTTCTGTCCCAACACGAGACACTCGGCGGATGGATAGTCGTCCTCCTCAGAGGCTGGCTGAGCACAGCTAGAACTCCAGGGCTCTGTCCCTCTGCTCCCCTCACACTGTCACGAGGACTCACCCTGGGGAGATGGGTCCCCGTGTGGGCGCCCCAGGCTAGGGCGAGGACAGCTGCGGCCTCGGGAATCTCCTGCCCCACCCCCAGCCTTCAGCCTCCTCCTCACAGACACCCCGTGGCCCCTGGAGGGTGTCTGGTGGCCAGCTCCCGGAGACCAAGAAGGGCCTAGGAAAGTTTGTCCTTGTCCCACCCAAGCCAGCCCCCCGGGGTCTTCATTTGGGGCCAGGGCCTTGCCTTGCAATGGCCTTTATTTGAAAATGACCTTCTGCACAGCTAGGAAAGCCTCCCCCACAGCCAGACACTCGTCCCCTCCACGGTCCACCCTGGGGTCCCCTCAGGGAAGGACAGACACGGGGGCCCCCAGCTGGCCTCGCACCCCCCACCCCCAACCAGCAAGGCAGAGCCGGGCCTTGGAAACTTGTGTGGAGGAGACGGCTGACTTGTTGCTAGGAAACCACCAGGAGCAACCTTTGTGATCTCACATATGCTTAACATAATAATAAATAATGGTTAACATGATAATAAATAAACAAATACCAATAATTATAACATGCCCCAAGCCTGTTGTTTCTCCAAAATTAATTTATGATGAATTACGACTCAGATTCCTTGGAACACGGGAGCGGGCGAGGAGAGGGGTTATTGCATTCACCATCGGGCACGGAACAGGCTGAAAAACCGCCTTTCTCCCCAAGACAAAGCTCTTCCCAGGCCGCTGGGACCCGAGGGGCAGCACCCAGAGCCGGGCCCTGCTCCCCGCGCCGCTCACGCCCCCTCCCCTGCCCACCGCAGTTAAGTTTTTGAGATACTTTACTTGCATTTCTAATTCAGTTATTCTTCTGAAATTTATTCAAAGGATTTATGCTTATGAAATTATAATATAATGCTGCCTATATGCCAATGAGCTGCAGGCAAAGAAAATAATTTTCTTCAATTTACAGTTATGAGGCTGGGGGAAAATGATGCCTTCTTATCACCTCTTTCTCTTTGTACGTCGCGGTATTTTCTTGAGTCTTCAGAAGGCAGGAGCTGATGATGAATTCTTAAGCAGATCACACTGATAATTGTATTTCAGAACTGTCAGCTCCGTGAACACTGTCCACCGACTGTCTGCAGTCACTTGAGCTATTTGTGTCACCCCTTTCTCGTCTCAGGAACTCAGCCCCGATAAAGCCACTCTCTGGGAATATCGTTAAGTCATCTGAGAGGATTATTAGATCGAAGGGAATTTCTGGATGACACTTCGCAACAATTAATCAGGAACGGTTGATGAAGTTAGGTCGGTTCTTCGATTCCGGAACCAAATGTGTGTGCGCGCGCACGTGCGTGCGTGTGCGTGTGTGTGTGTGTGTGTGTGTGTGCGTGCAATCATAATAATATGCAGCCCTTGCTCCAATTGTCAAATGGCTCATTTTGTCACTCTGTTTGATTAATGGACCTTTTGGAGTCCCCAAAAAGTCCTAGTAATACAAATAAAAAGAATCATAAATATTGAATAAGCTCACGGCACAGTTAACCTTGGCTACATTTTGGGACATTCTTGGAGAAACTTTGTTCTACAGAAAATAAATTGCTGTGGGATTAAAAAAAAAAAATACGTGCACTCGGACCCACGTGGAGATTTGGGGGAATGTCACCTCGCTCACCTTGTCACTCTTGTTAATCGGTTGTGATTCATTAGTTTAGTTAGCTGTGCAGTCGGGCTGGATGGCGGGCGTCTCCACCCGTGGGCCCGAGCCGAGTCCGCCAGAGGGACGTGGGGGGCGCGAGGAGGTCCTGGAGCTGGAGGGGGACACGGTGGGGTGACGACAGGGCCACTGCAGACACTCGCTGATGGTGCAGGAGCCTGGGGCGGGGGCCGGGGCGTCCTGCTGCTCCTGCGAGACCCTCTGTGTGTGGGTTCTGACCGACGATGCCTGGCTCGCCCGGACGAAAGCCCTCACTCGCTGGCAGGAGCGTTTGCTGGACCCCTGCCCGGGTCTGAGAGGCTGTGTGACCTAGGACACATGGTGACGAGGCTGCGATGATGGCTGTGGCAGCTGGCCCCAAGGTGAAGCGCTGGACCAGGGGGTGAGATGGGGACTTGAGGAGGGTGACGTCAGCCACGTGTGAGCCACGGGACCCTGGGGACTTGAGCTCGCCCTCCTGAGTCTCGGTCCCCTCCTCTGCAGACGAGGTTCCCGCCCATGGGCTTGTCACAAGGATGAAGAGAAACGGTTCCAGGAACCGGCGTGGCAGTGGCATGTGGCACATGGGAAGTCCCCTGCAGTGGGGAGGGCTGTGTCCCTCCGGAACCGATGTCCCCGGCCCTGTGAACGTGACCTCCGGCCGTGGCCGACGGGATTAAGTTAAAACAAAGTCACAATGGAGGAGGGGGCCCTAATCCAGGGACCTGTCCTCGTGCACAGAAGGGAATTTGGACACCCCGAAACCTCACGCGACGTCCCCGACTCTGCCACATCCCCGTGGAGGCACCGTGGCCCACCGCCCGGGCCACAGGCCCCTGTCAGCGTGTGGATTTCTGTTGCCTTTTTTCTAGAGTTGCAGTGTTATTTCTACAGAAAGGCAAGATTCGAAAGCTCGTAACCGAATCACGACAGTATTGCCCGGGAAACGGTCAGCTTAGCCACCAGGAGCCTCACGGTCCTCACCAAATGCGCGCCGGGGAGTTGCCAGTGGATGCTTTCTCTGCGTGAAGTCTTGTTTTTCTGTTGACTTTTAAGGATAAAGTCAAGAACTTGCTTCCTCCTGGATGTAAATACCGGCCCCATCACACTCAAAGACACTCGGTTCTGCCCTTTGTCCTGTCCCCATGGAGCCGACACCGGGCGGTCACGTTGTCCTGTGTGTTCCCGGCCCCCACCCGGCTCTGAGACGTTGGGAGAGGGTGTCACATGCGAAGAAGACCTTCCGCCAGGTTCCCGTGGACTCTGGTTTGAGGGCAGACGTGGCTGGGCGTCTGGGCGGAGGGCCCGCAGACGGGGCGGGGGGAGGTTCCCCAGCCGGCTGTCCTGGTGAGACCTGAATGAGCTTTCTCGAGTAAAGCGCTTAGAACATCCCCGGCCGGGAAGCGCCGTTTGAGTGAGGTGACAGGCAGTTGGAGGGGTGATCCCACCTCGGCCTGGGGGGCCCCTTCCCAGCCCCTCATTGTCCACACGGTCTCCTGCCTGGAGCCCCGTTTCCCTAGGGGCCCTCTTCACCAGGTGAGAATGGTGGGAGCAAGTTAGATGGGTTGGTGACTGAGCCCCAATGTCACCCAGGCAATTCTTCTTAGGACATAAAATAACACCTCTTTCTAATGATGAGCCGGTGGCATCCGTGGATGTACCCAGGAGCCATGGGACCCCGGTGCCCCCCTGGGGACCCCCACGGTGGAGACCGAGGGATGCTGTCCCTCTGCCCCCCAGCCCCGGGCTAACACCTCCACTCGGCCACCACGGCCCGGCTGGCTGCGTGCAGGCCTGAGGGTGCAGGGGGCGGGGATCCAGACCCTGAGACACCAGGGCGGTGCTGGCCCTCCGGGGTGACGTGGGGCACAGAGGCCACGTCGTCCCGGCTGTGAACCCCGTTTACTGCGGTGAAAGGCGCATGGTCGGAGCGTTTGGGCAGGAGCAGGGCGCAGCCGGCTCGGCGCCCCCGTCCTGCGGTTCTGGTCCATGGCGTCTCTTGGCGCTCCCCGCCTTTGCCACGGGGCGGTGGGGCTGGAGGACCCCAGTTCCGGGGCCGGGGAGGCGCTCCCTGCGATCACCCAGCTCCTCCCCCGTTCCGCGGGGCACAGGGGGCGGGGCTCCTTGCAGGCCTGGCCTCGGATGGCGAGGCCACCACGAGGCTGCGCCGGGCCACTGCGCACCGGAGCCGCTGTGATGCGCGCGCGGTCCCCTTCGCCGCCGTGCATGCGCTCATCACCATTAACAGCCGTCCTCATCTTCTCGGGGTGGCAATTACCCTGATATTGCTATATCTAAATCAACGAGGACATCGCAGCAATTACTGTCAGAAGTTGATTGGGAACCACCTAATTTTTAAGTGACGTTATTTTTTTATCAGCACGATGATGTTCCTCAGCGGTAAACAGTGCGCCAGGAGAGCTGTGTGACCAAAAAGTGCGACCAAAAAGTGCCATTTTACACGGGGCTTTTTTTTTTTTTTTTTAATAAACAGAAAATGGACCTACAGTTCCCCTTTCGTGAAGGAATAATAAAATTAAGAGCCGAATCCTAGGGCTGGGAAATGTAGCGGGCTCTGAGCCCCGCAGCCGCATCGCGTGGGGTGGGTGGGGAATACGCTTCTCACGCTTCCAGTTTCTCTCTAAAGTCGGTGGAGGGCGCGGAAGGGGACGAAGAGAAGAGGGGGAGGGATGGATGGAGGAGAATGAGGAACCAGGTGGCTTGGGGGGTCTGGTGGCTTACCACCCTGGGGGAGTGGCGGAAATCCAGGCCGAGTCCCCACAGCCCCGCAGGCGACACCAGGGCCAGGAAGCCGTGGGCGCCGCGAGACCCGCCACTGAGTCTCTGCCCTCGCCCCCTGGTACCCACCACTGCCGCCGGCCAGGCCGGGCCCTCCCTGTCGCGTGCGCAGTGGCCCGTGCCTCGCGGGTGATGTCACTGTGGGGGCGTCTCTCCGCTGGGTCTCTCCCTGAGGCCTGTGTCCCCCCCGTGGAGCCTGGAGCGAGTGGTGGGGAGGGTCGAGCCCCACCCGGAGGAAGCCCCGTGGAAGACCCCGCACCCCCTCCTCTGGGGTCTGGCTGGGGCGCTCCGTGCTGGGCCGTGGGCTGCAGAGGCGGTCTCGCTCCCCCGTGGGTCCCCAAGACCCCTTTCCCTTCAGGGCGCTCTGGGGTCGTCACCCACTCCCTGAGTGTCCTCCCCGCACCAGGTGGGCTGGTTCAGGCCCTCACCGCTCCAAGTGCTTAGCGCAGAGCCTGGGGCATCTTCAGTGCCCCGTCTCTCCCCTCCCCCTCCTCCCTCTCCCTCTGTGCCCCGTGCCCCCCCCATGAAGGCCAAGTTCCCGCGGGCAGGACCATGTGTGCCCCCCCCGCCCCCCATTACCACAGTAGGGACGTGATCGCGGCGCTGGGCGGATGGGCCCCTGCCCTGTGGGTGGGTGTCCCCTGAGCTCCTCAGCGCATGCTCACAGGGCAGGATGACCCCCCAGTTGCTCAAGCCCACCAGAGTGGCGCCCAGAGCTGAGGGCTCGGGGCCCAGCCGGGCCTCTGCCCCTCCCCAGCCCCCCACCGTGATGCCAGCCTGGGCCCCGCTCTCCCTGCTCCGGGCGCCCCGGCCCCAGCGGGGTGAGGGTGGGGGGAGGAGGACACACAGCACCGTCGCTTGACGTGGTCCGCTCTCCCCGTTCACTGCACCCCGGGCCACGTGAAGAGCCCCGGACATGTGAAACAAACGTGTGAGTGATAATGAGATTGTTGGTGGAGACTCATCTTGAAAGGACAGGAGCAATTAAGCTTGCTGACTCGCACACGCTCGAATGACAGCGTGCCAGCGCGGGGCCCGCTCAGCCGCATCGCGCGCCCAGGGCGCGGGGCGGGCTGTCAGCCGCCGGGGGGCCGGGCCTGCGGCTCCCGCCCGCGCCCCGATGCGCGCGCCGCCGGCTAGCGGGCCGCTCCAGTTCCACGCAGGGTCCCCGCGTGGGACGCCCTCGCGTCCAATTTTAACTGAAAACGGAAAGGAGCCCGCGCGGGCGGCCCACGCCGGGGCGACGCTGGCGGATGGCGCTGCGGGCCTGGCCGTCCCGTGCGCGCAGGTGTCCGCGACGCGACAGGTCCCAGCAGGACGCGAGGCTCCAGCACGAGCCCGACCCCGCTCAGGGATCAGACCTCTGCGGTGGACAGGCCCTAGGTCACCAGTGCCAGCCCTGGGCCCAAGGACCGCTCTGTGCCGGGAATTAAAACGCAGCCCATCGGCGGTGACCGCCAGCCCACAGGGGTTGCTGCGGACTGCCTGGGGGAGACCTGGGAGGCGGGGTGTCCCACAGGCCTGTGCTGACTCTTCAGACACAGCAGAGGCGGGAGAAGGGGGAATGGGTGACACGCCCACCGTGGGAAGGCCCAGCTGTGTCCACACACCGAGGGGCTAGGGGAGTCAGGGGCCCGCGGTGCGTGGAGGGGAGCGCCGCCGGCTTCCGGCGCGTTCTGCCTCGTGGAGGCTGGAGGAGTTCCTTCAGCATCGCACCCCTGGATGTCCCAGCCTTGCCACCTGTGTCCTGGACCTCACAGTCTCTATGATGGGGGTCTGCTCTGGGAGGACGGCTCGGCAGGACTGCAGGGACCATGGTGTCACACGGGAAGGTGGACACCCAGGCCCAGGAGAGGACGGGCGGGAGGGAGTTGCCCACGCCCACCGCCACTGCGTGCCTGACGTCCGCCTGGGTGCTGCAGACGGCGACAAGCTTGATCCCCGGTCTAGAGGGGTCCACGAGGCCCTCCCCTCACCGCACAGGGGCGTCTGCCTTGTCGGGGCTGTCTGGGACACCGGTTCTACGGGGCGAGGGGCGGTTCGCCTGCCCTTCCGTCCACGGCCCACCCGTGGTGTGGGCACTCCTCCTGGCGCAGTTGCAGGGTCACCTGGCCGAACCCAGTGTCACTGTTGGCCCGCGGGTGGGGGGCTGGGGTGGAGGAGAAACAGAGCCTGGCCCTGCGGGCGGCCGTTGGATGAGGCCTCATCTGAGATGACACCTCGAGAAACAGAGCTGGACCCCTGATCAACCTGTGCCTGAAGGCCGCCTGCCCCCGACAGTTACGCGAGCCCCCCACTGTGTAAGCTGGCTCTCGCTGGATTCCTGATACTTGCTGCAAAAGCATCTTACCTGCTTTTCAATATTTACATATATAATTATTTTATATACTTAATGTGATTGTAATAAAGGCTTTAGAAATAACCCTCTGCAGACCTGTCATAGGCCAGTATTATTCCACTTAGAAATAAATTTAGCTGCCTCCCCTTTGGGGCGCGAAGGATCACATGGGTAATGAATGTCAAGGCCAGGCTGTTTGCTTTGAGTTCTTTCCTCTCATTTTTCTAACCTCAAGTCCCTCGAGGCCACAAGGGCTGCCACCGATGGTCCTGGCATCATGGCGTGGGGGGCAGGCTCCACGCAGACGTCACCTCCCCGACCGTACCCTTCCTTCCCAGTCTCCTCGGCGCCTCTTCCCTTCCCAAGGCAGGGAGGGGACAGGGGCCGACGTCCTCGGCGGCTGGGACGGTGTGACGGGCGCATGTGCCCCTTGTCAGAGTGATCCACGCGTCACTTACAGCGTCCCCTCCACGGAGGGCCGGGGAGGGGAGGAAAAGACGCAGAGGCTCCTGTGAGCGGAGTGGCCCCAGGGCTGGGGTGCACTGGTGCCCGCCGGCCTTGAACCCAGGTCTGTTGGACTCCCACAGGCACGCAAGCTGGGGCCTCCGAGTGGACACAGGGCAGACATGCCACTTCTCTGCCCAGCCCGAGGGCCGTCCGCTGACCTTCGCCCGCCGGCCCCTGCCCTCCCCGGCCCCCCTGAAGATTTTCTGAGGCCATCAGGGGTCCCTGTCAGTCCTCCTGTCTCTGCCTCCAATTTCACTCCCCCGGAATCACCCCCAACCCGGTGGGTGAGCATAAGTGGGGTAGTTACTGTCTTGCTGCCCCTGGCGGGAGAGAAGCCCCGGCTGGCCCTCGGCGCTGAGGTCCCTTCTGTGGGGGTGGCTGCCAGAACCAGGGACAGCTCCCCACACGGGGGGCAGGGGCTGGCGCTGGGGTGCTTGCGGTCTGGTCTGCAGGTGCATGAGCCAGCGGGAGCCCGACAGGTCCCCGCCGCCACCAACCCTACACCTACCCGCGGCTCAGCCGGCCTCCGCTGTGACACCAAGATGCCCTGCGTCCTTCCCGGTCACAGCTGTCATCCCCGCGACTGCCGGCCTGAGACGCACCTGCGCGGCAGGTAGGTACCTGTCCCCGACACCTGCTGGCCCCCTCTTCAGTCACTGCGGTTCCTGCGGGCCCCCCTTTAAGTAAAAGCTGCGTGTGGGGCCACGTCACTTTTTCCACGCGACCCCGCGCACAGGTGCGTGGGCAGTGGGCGTTTTCCCGTCTCCGGGGATAATGACCGTGAGACAGGGCGGGACGGTGCGCACGTGCCCCCGGGGACACCCAGTCAAGGGCGCAGGCGCAGTAGCAGCGCACCTGCCACGAAGGGGCTGGTGTTTGGGGCCGGGACGCACCTGGGCGGGGGAGGGGGCGTCGGCGTGACAGGCAGAGTGTGACGGTGGAGGCCCCGGGAAACCAGAGCGTGCGTGGCCCTTTGGAGACCCGCCTGTGCTTAAGGGCAGAGAGGAACAGGGAGGGCGCTGCTGTCGCCGAGGCTGAGCGCGCCCAGGGGACGCGCGTGACCTTCCTGCCCCGAGAACCCTTCCGGCCGCGTCCCCGTCCCCGCTGACCCAAGGAGCCACGGCTAAGTTAAAGACGTGGAAAGGCATCCATTTTCACAGCCGTGCCAAGCGCTTGGTTTTGTACCTCACACCCAGGGAGCCTCCAGGCGGCTCGGAAACGCCTTAAGCGAAACCAGCATCTTGCAAGACGCGTCTTTCAGAGGCGGCGTGATCAGGTACCACTGCGGCCTGCTGAGCCCACCCGCATTGCCCCCCACCCCGCCATGTGGGCGCCCCAGGGCCCTGGAGGACGCTGCTCGCCGGTGAGAAGCAGCCTGGGTCTGAGAATGACCCTCGGCCCAGCCTCGTTCAGCCGGGAACCCCGCCATCCAGAACATTCCTCCGGCCTCTAATTCTCCCATCTCTAAAACGGGAAGCATCCGTCTTCATTGAACTAACAGTACAGGGGCGAAGCTAGTGAGAGTGTATTCACGAACTTCATACGGGTGAGTTCCAGGAGGTTAGAAAGCGCGCGTGTAAATGTTGAAACGGTACACACCCTTCAGCGACAGCCGCGGGGGCAGTTTCGGTGAGACGCGGGGAACGAGGTGAGGTGCGGAGAACCACGACCGGGATGGACGTCATTCTCCAAAACTTACCTGGAGTCAAACCCTCAAGGAGACAATCCAATTTCTAAATGTAAATTCCAGCAACGTACAGAGAGGGCCCACCATGTCTTCCCCGGGCCCCCCGTGAGCAATGAGGTTTTCGACAAAATGAGATTGCCCTTGACTTTGCCGCGCTCCTGCGAAGGGTTTTTCGATGGTAGAAGAAGCCGTTTGTATGGGGAAGGGGCTCGTTCGTGGAACGTGGACGTTTGTTACACAGGAGTTCGGGGCGGAGATGATGCTGAATGACACCAGCGCTCCGTGTCATGTGATTCTTCTGAAAGGCCGGTTTCCGAGCCATCACCACGAGCTGTCACTGGCAGAGAGCATGAGATTCCGGCCACAGGTGAGCTCAGCGATAACCCCCCCACCCCCACCAGCTCCCCGACCCCCGTTCTCCCCGCTGCCCTCGACCGCAGCCCGAGCCTGTCGCGTTCAGAACCGGATTTCAGAGGAACCGCAGATTTAGAGTCTCGACATGCTGCTGTTACTGAGATTACGATGGTCAAACATCAGCTTTCTCTAGGCACGGATATAAACAGGTGAAATCTCCAGAAAAAAACACTCGATGTATGAAAATCCGGCTCTTCTTTATTTGATGTTCGTGGTTTAACAGACAAGAACATCGTGCCGGGACAGGCGACGTAATTAATTAAAACTTAGTTGTGGGCCTTCAGACGTGAAGCCCACTGAACTGCTTTTTTCTCCCCGCACCAAAAGATGATGTAATATTTAGAAGACACAGAAAGAATCAGATGACCTGGAACCGTGATCTGTGTTGGATTAAAGGCAGTGCTGAGGGGGACTCACTTTTGGGGTCAGAACCGTATTCTCCCTGGCTCGGTCATCTCATCCACAGAAAGATTTATCATGAAGGCCAGGTGTTATCCTGTGACGCTTTTAAAAAACTCAGCTGTCACCGAGGGCCCTTGGCAGATTACAAAGGGGACGAGTCAGACTCCCTGGGAAGGCAGCTGAGCTCCAGCTCTGGGTCGGCGACCGATGGGACCCTGGACAAAATACCTGTTCTTCTCGAGTAAAATGGGTAGAACTAGAGTGTCCCTTAAACACCCAGATTTTGCCGCTTAAAGGATCGCCGAGCCCTGTTCAGCAGGGGCACAGAGCACCCCGGCTGATTCTGGGGCTCGCTTTCTGCGGGCCGACCTCCCAGGCGTGGGCACCGAAGGCGAAGGGTCTTACAACAGGACCCCCTTCCCCTCCTCAACGTCCCTTCTACATCGCTGGCCAGGACGCTGTTGCCAGCCATTGCGGGGTGCGGTTCAGCTCGCTACGCGCAGGGCATAAAGCACGGCGAAGCTGACGATTCACAGAACGGTTCTCCGAGCTCTCAGCACAAATCCCTTTCTCGTACTGGATGCGGCCGCCCGTCCGCAGGGTACGTTCTCATTATTATTTTAATTTTGCGTTGGCAGAAAGACAATGTCAGATCCTGCCTTGCGAGGGGAACGCTTCCTTTGGGGGGCCCTTGGCGTCTCTGCGCGTTTGGCTCAGTGCTCCCAGCATATACGAGGCACATATTGGTTTCCCCAAACTGCACCCCACGCAGTGCTTACTTACCCTGCCGCCCCAAGGACCCGAGACACACTTCCTGAGAGGGGCGGCGCCCCGGGAAGCCGAGAGCCCGCACCGAAGGGCAGGCCACAGCGGACAAAGCCATCGCGCCCAGAAGAGATGCGAGAATCGGTGTGTCATGCCGGCCACGCTCAGGTGCCAAAGACCCCTGCACACGCGACGAAAAGACAGACCCTGTGTCACCTTGTTCCACTGTCCACTCTCCACGATCAAGCATTACTAGACCCAATGCGTGACGGTTAAATATTCCTCACGCATTTTGCACAGTGCGTTAAAGAATGTTTGTTTGTTTATTTCTGCCGACAGGCCGTAGCTGGCCCCTGGTGACAGCGATGGGCTTCTCACACCAGGCATCACTCTTTTTGTAGGTTGTGACAGCATACCGCTGACGGTCTCCTCAAACGGAGCCAGGAGTTTTAAGATGCCCACACCGACGGCACCGATCATCCAGAGTCTTACATTTTGACTTCTGAAATATGGCGCTAACCACGTAATTCGGGGCCATCACGAACAAAAAATTAGTGACAGAAAATCTGACTTCAAAAAGCCCCAACCCCCACAATGAACGTTTGCATAAATGTTGTGTCTTTAAGTATTATAGAAAACGAGTAATACTTACTAAAAACAAGAGAGCGGAGAGCACAGAGAACGGGAGGACCAGTCCACAGACCAGGGCTTTCCGCGTCCGGGTGGCCTTCATACAACTGGCATCGGGCCCTACGAGACGCCCGTCCAGTGTCGACCCTGCTCGCTCTTTTTATTCTGTTTTTTTTTTTTCCCTGAAAGTCGCATGTTGCTCATCTGCGTTTATATAATTTAAGAGACGGCATTTATTCCGTATGGACACATGGTGAAGTGACCAAGCGTCTTCGTACTGAGCACCTCTGCCCCGCTGTCAAGGAGACCCCGGATGTCGCAAACGCAGCTACCTGGGGTTTAAAACACTGCCTGGTCCGCGTCGCGGTGGCCGCTGTCCGTGTGAGCCAAAGGAACGCCAGAACAGGAAGCCAGAAGGGCGAGTCCCTCCCGCAGGCAGGTGTGCGTGTGTCTTAAATGACGTCATCGGTCAGGTTCCGGCCTCCCGTGTGGCGATCGCGAAAGGCGGGTCTGCGTGGCGCCCTCGTTAGCCCGAGTGTCCCCGTGGTCCATCGCACGGGGCTCGCATTGGCACAGGCAGCAGCCCGGGGTCACTGCGCTTCCATTAGATAAACACGGGGTGCAACTCTAATGACCCCTTAGAGACTCACCTCCTACCCCCCCAGACACTCCGTTCAGAGGAAACCACCCAACGCTCATC
Organism: Macroglossus sobrinus; assembly: GCA_004027375.1. Taxonomy (NCBI): domain Eukaryota; kingdom Metazoa; phylum Chordata; class Mammalia; order Chiroptera; family Pteropodidae; genus Macroglossus; species Macroglossus sobrinus. Next base: position 34,137 of record PVKZ01005538.1, on the reverse strand, counting down.
TAGAGAACACATCACCCAAAACTTCTGGGGTGCTGCTTTGGCAAGCGACTCGGACTAATTTATCTATATTTTAGCGCCCAAATCAGTCAAGCCCCAGAAGTCATCACCGAAGAGGTCCCAGTCCACATTCCCGCAGGCAAATCAAACCCGCAGTCACAGGGGGAGGGTTGGGAGGCACTGGGCCTTCCTCCCTTCTGGGCCCACGCTCCAGCCAGGCCCCTCCATCTGCCCAGCCCGGGGGACCTTGAGGCGGACACGCAGAGAAGGCCACCCTGAGAACCGAGAGATAATCCACCCACCGCGATCGCCCAGCCCGGCCCCATCTCTCAGACAGAGACTGACCGTGGCCCTGGGTTACGGATGGACGTTCTGCGGTCTGTGATGCGGACCGGAAGGAAGGAAGGTGTGGTGTTGAGAGCATCACCCCATTTCACCTCGCGTTCGAGGCTGCTCCTGAACGGTCATCCCAGAAGACGACACTGCCGCCGAACGGGGACCCTCCTAACAAATATGTTTACAAATCATTTTTGTTTTTTCCAGAAGAATAGGGGGGAAAAAAAAAAAGTTCGACCATATTTTTGGCACGATCGGAATGGGCGGACTCTTTCCTGCTCGGTTCCTAAGATTAAAACAGCACGCACGGCACTTCCTGAGAGCGGGGAGCGACTCTACTTTATTCCATTTTATTTCAAACCTGGGCGTTTGAATTTTTTTCACCCCCCCCCCTAACGTAGCTGAATTTAGTGTATTCCTTCAAAACACAATAAATCCCTAGTCTGTAGCTTAAGGGATCCATCAGGAAAAATGTTGGTCTTTCATCTTTATTACCCTCCCATTAAAATGAAAGAAACTGGTGCACTTCAGCTAAGAAGGAGCGATTTCGTTGGCAATATCCGCACCCCAGTCTTGGCAGAGGGAGAGAGTACGTTATTGCTGAGATTTCCCACATCGATCTGCATAGGAAGCCACTGAGCCCGTCGACGTGGCCCATGTGAAATTTAATAGGACCCTTTGAGGAGACGAGTGGATGACGTCTTTCCGTCCCCAGCCCTTTCCCCTCCCCCCTTGTTTGTTTGTGCGTCTGGAAGCGAGGCACAGCCTCCCCCACCCACCCCACCCCCGTTCCGCTGGGGCCCATCGGGCTGAAAGGGACAGATTAATAACCGAGCCCCGCCCGGGACGGCTTTCCGTGGGCCCTGCGCCGCAACCCTTCGCTATAATGAGGACACCAAGAGCCTCGCACCAGGCGGCTCCCCTTCTTCATAACTCAGGAGCGTCCCAGTGGCGATAGGCTCCGGTGCCATTTGTCTTGAGTGCAGTTGTGACACTTCGGCGTGATCCATAATTTGGCAGCTATTTACCGTGACATTTCCCTTCAGTGCGGCCATAACATTCAGCGAAGCCATTATTGGGCCCCATTTACCATATAAATTGTATTGTTGTGCGTGCATGCTGGCGGCTACATTAGGTACCTGAAAATGAGTAAATCTTGTAGACGAGATACGAACAGCTGCCGGGTGGAGGATTTCCCGGCTCCTCGGACGGAAGGACACGAAATGAAACACGGTCTCCGGGTTTCGTGGGCCACCTTTAATGGGCTACGTTTATTTAGGACGTGAGAGGCGCGGGAAGCTCAGGCTTTGACAGGGGATGGGGTGGGTTTTGCGAGGCGCCCGGGGGTGGGGGGGTGGGGTGGGGTGAGGAAGGCCGGGGCGGTCTTTGGTGAGCTGGAGGTGAGCAGGTAGGTAGGCCTGCTGCAGGCATGGGTGACTCAGAAGACAAGGCACGTGGCTCGTTACTGTCGTGTGTGACAGCAGGTGATAGGGATAAGCAGCGTCTCGTACCACCAGGACACGGGGGGCGGGGCGGGGAAGAGAAATGGGGCCGGAGGAGCAGGGGCCGCCCTTCGGTGTCCCCGGGATCAGAGACGAGACACACCTTCCACATCGGACGGTCTCAGACAGGAAGCCACCGCGTCTTATTCCGGGTCACTTTGGTCCCCGCCTGGCGGGGCGCTCCGTGGCAAACCCGGCCTCGGGTACGTGAGACTCGCCGGTCGGCGTCACTCGTGCTGTGCCCGGATGGCTCGGTGTGTGTGGCCCGTGCTTTGTCCTGTGGGCCCTCCCTGTGGATGGGACACACGCATGCCCCTCTTAAAGTCCCCAGGTCCCTGTGGTCCCCTTTCCCGAACCCGCCCTTGGTCTGTGTCGCGTCTTCAGCACCACTTTGTGTCCTAAGGGAGGAGAGTCCACGCCACGTGTGCCCCACAGGACGAGGGTGCACAAAGGCCACCAGATACGAGGGACTTCTTTAAGAAAGGTCTCTCTATTCACGTAACCTTTTCTCTAATAATCTCACAAAATCATTTCGGGGAGAATTCCTCCCAATTTCTATTTAAGGGAGCCGGCAAGTGATGTCTAAATAAGGAAGGCCCATTTTCTGAGCCCACAAACTCTGACACATGACTTTTGCGATAACCCCGATTTCTTAAGTCCTTCTTCGCCTACGACCAAACCCTCCCAAAGCAAAGACTTCGTGAACTAGTTTCAAGACCCATTTTAAAATCTCATCAAGCCGAAGGCAGACTGATCGGATCAGCTCTCGCATCAGGAATTAATTTAGTTCCAGGAACAATAAAATCCTGAGCGAGACCATCACGGGCAGAGGACCGGACGGGAAGGTCTGACTCTGAGCCGGGGAGGGAAGTTTTTTTCGCACATTTTTTTTTTTTTTTTTTTTGCAAGTGAGGGGCAGGCAGCAAGAGGGAAAAAGGAAAGGAGACGAGAAACCTGTTCATGAACACCTTACTTTTGTTTTAAGACGTAGTCTCTCTACTACCGACTAAAACGAAATCGCCGTGAGTCATTCTGGAGTATGAAGTGCCCGTTCTGTCTCTCCCTTGATTTATGTCCTCGCTCTGTTTTCACAGCTTGCTGTTGACAGAGGGAGGAGGTAATTCGACGACGATCTTCCCCGTGTTCTTTCTCAGGTACATATAGTCGACGGCCCGGAATACGGCCTCCAGGCCGGTGAACCTGCCCTGGGCGGACTGGTCGCCCAGCTCCACCGCACAGGTGAGGTCCCCGCGCGCACACATCTGAAGCAGCCGGTCCACGGCCGCGCTGTGCTTTGAAAGGTAATGGTTGAGGAAGAAACCCCGGACGCTGGCCGACTTCTTCAGCAGCCTCGCGGGTAACGTCCCCGCTTTCACAGGCGGAAGGCCCGTGGGCGTTTGGTAGCCAGAGATGAACCCGATGAGGAGCAGGCGCCCCTTCACGGCCAGGGCCTGCACGGCCAGGTCAAAGGTGGCGCCCCCCACGGACTCGTACACCACGTCCACTCCTTCGGGGTACTCCCGCCTGAGGACAGCGTCCACGCGCTCCGCGTTGTAGTTGATGGGCCGGTCGCAGCCCACCGACCGCAGGAACGCGGCCTTCTCCTCGGAAGAGCAGGTTCCGATGACGTGGCACTTGGCCTTCTTGGCGAGCTGCACGGCGAACTGGCCCGTCCCCCCAGCGGCGGCCGTCACCAACACTTTCTTCCCTTCCGACAGCTCCCCGAGCTCCGTCAGGCTGATGTAGGCCGTGGCCCCGCTCACCAGCAGGGTGAGGTATTCGGGTCTGACGGAGGGCACTGCGATCGCCCTGCTGGCAGGCACCACTGTGTACTCGGCAAAAGAGCCAGGGGCCAGGTACGCCACGGCCTGGCCGACTGAGTATTTGGCACTGGCGGAGAGGCCTAAGGCCACCACCTCGCCCACACCTTCTAAACCTATGTCGAAGGGCGTCTTGAGTGACGGGTCGTAGCGGCCAGCCGAGTAGTTGATGTCGGATGCGTTAACACCCACAAACCTAGAAGAAAACAAACAAAATATTCAGACGCTTCCTTTGTGAAAGCCTTCGTAGTCCACTTAAAAAAAAAATCACCCCGATTCCGGTGACTGGAGGGCTGGCTAAGGTGTATATTCTGATAGAATTCGGGGGAAAAAAAAAACAAAAACAGCCCTGATACTCAGTTAAAAAAAAAAAAAAAGAAATTAAGTATTCGTTCAACAGTGATTTGCAATCAGTTTTGCAATTTTTTTTATCAGTTTATGAATAACTTCAATCACTTTAAACCCTGAATTATTTATTCCACATGCCATTTATTTCCCTCCTCTTCCATTCAAAAGGAAAAAAAAACCAAAAAAAAAAAAAAAAAGAAGAAAAAAAAAAGAAAAAAGAAAAAAAAAAGTCCGGAAACGCTCCCACACACACTTCACTTGGAGCTACGAGTTGGAAATTAATTGGTCTCTTAACAAAGACGTTAAAAACAACAGTGGGGTAAAATATATTCAAAGAAGCAGACTTGTATTGATTCTGGCAACACTTTAACACTTGGGATAATACTCGTAATGACAATGATGTTATTAATGATTGATGTCACGTGCGAGGTCGCTGGGCGCTCCCCGTTACCGCAGGGGTCGCCTGAAACGTGGTCAGTGTGGCGGCCGCAGATTTTCTCTCTGATGTAACCACGTCCAGCGCGAAAACATGCGCTTTGATGAACGGACCAAAAATTGTCTCAGAAGGGGGACGAAGATCTTATGGGACGTTCAGCATTTCACAGCCCTTTCCCGATGAAAATGAAAGCACGTCGTCACTGTATTTTTCCTCAGCAAGAAGCAGAGGACTGAGCTGATTGATACCACATGATCATTTTCCCCTTTGGTATCCAGAGTCAATTTAATTGCAAGGCCAGCCCTTTTTACCGGCTTTTTTTCATCTCAGTATACCTCATAACCAAAACATCCAGATACATAAGGAAAAAAAAGAAAAAAAAAAGCCATCTACAAAGACTGTCAGGAGGTGGCTTAGACACATAACGCAGGACCCTAAAAATGTCATTCCCACCTGTAACGCAATGAAAAGATGGTGGTAACTGATGGCCGGACGAAAGCTGGAAAGTAGGTCACTTTAAAATAATTCACTTTTAGTCTGGCTTAAGACACCCAAAGTGCCCTGTGCAAGGACAGGCTTCCGCTGCGGCCCGGGTGCCACCTCGCGCCCTGATGGCGATGCCCGGCCCGCCAGGATCCCGACAGCTCCCCACGCGTGGCAGAAAGACGGGAGCAGGGGACCGTTTCTTCAGAGCGTGCGCCGAGCCGCGCTCAGAGGTGGGCACGGCCCGCAGCCCTCACCACAGAGGCGGAATTCCACACCCATGAGGGAGCCGCAGAAACGAGGAGAAAATGGTCTTTGCTTGTTTCTCATTTGGCATTTAATGCCGAGATGGGTGCATTCTATTTTTCTTTCTTTTTCTTTTTGGCGGGGGGAGGAGTGTGGGGTGTGTGTGTGTGTGTGTGTGGGGGGGGGGGGGTGCTGTCTATTCTTTAAATGTTCCCAATCTTTAAGGCCTGGGCTTTGTAAAGAGGGCCAGCGGCCTGAAGAGAGTCTCCCTGGACTGCCCAGGAGCAAAGCCCCGAAGACTCAGCTGCGGTGCCTCTCGGTGACTCTGCCTGGGCTGTGAAGTAAACTCCAGGAAGACGCCTGCGGGGGTGGAAGTGACCGGAGGGTTGCTTTGGAGGTGGGGGGGCTGGGGCCCCCACAGTGAACCCTTCCTGAGCCCCTCCAGTCTGGTCCCCTGGGGCGTTGCTGCAGCCCCAACTGGAGAGGCAGCCCTTCCTCTGAGGGGCTGCGGGGGGAGGGCGCGCCTTGGACTGGGAGGGCCACCACCGGGTGGCGGCAGGCCCCTAGGGTCCCCCTACCTCGAACCGCGCGCCCTGGGGGGCCCCGGAGCGGTAAGCTCTCTGGAGGAAACCGCAGTGTAGCTCGCCCCCGCCCCGAGTGGCGGTGTGCCACTACCAGGGACTGGTGGGAGGCCGAGCAGGGCACAGGCTGGGAGGAAGGCTGGGGAGAGGGCACGCGCGCCGGAGGGGACGGCGAGGGCCAAGCGTGCGCGCAGGGGAGGAGGGGCGCGGGGCCTGCTGCGAAGGAGGGGGACTGCGGCCGACCAGCGGCAGCTTGAGTCTACCGTGGGGGCTTTGCTGGAACACACAAGTCCCCCTGCGGTCCAGCGGGGCAAGCCCTGCGCGGTGGTGGGAGCGGGGGAGCCGCAGGCCGCCGCGCGCCCCGTCCAGGCTGCGTCGGCCTCCTTCCCCCCGCCGGCTTCTCCCGCGGAAGCGCCCGGCCTCCCCGGCCTCCGCTGGCCGCCCGACCCTCCGCCCGGAGGCCTCTCCACGGCCACCAGCGACTGGCGCGCCCAGTGTCCCGGAGTCCCCGGCCGGCGCTGGGGCGAGAGGCCGGCGCGCAGGCCCGCGACCGTGACCTTGGCTTCCCCGGGGCCTGGCGGGGATCCGGGCCGGCGCTCCGACCGCGGGGCTCGGGCTCAGGGGCGGTCAAGTTCTGGACGAGCCAGACAGAGCACGCGGCGCGCCGGGGCGCAGCGGCCGCCGGATGGAGGCCTGACTGCGGGCGGCGGGACCGTGACCTTGGCCTCGCAGGCACCCCTATTTTCCATGCCCACCCCAGTCCTGTCGTCCTCTGCATGGCTTGCGTCGTGGGCGAAGGAGGCTCAGGCCGGCGCCGGCAGCCCCTGGCGACTGGCCTGTGCGCACCTCGCCCTCCCGGGTCGCCCGGCCTCTGGGTCGCCCCCGCCTCTCCGGGGACCCCGGTTCAGAGGCCGCGCGGCCGCCGAGTCTGGCGGGGACCTGCCGGTGCCAGACGCGCCTGCCGAGGTCCTTACCTGGGCTTTGGGAAGAGCCGCCTGAGGGTCGGCGGCCCGCGCGCTCCGCTCCACCGAGGACAAGTTCAAGAGCAGCGGGCGCCCCGGGAAAGGGGCCCGCGGCCGGGAGCGGGAGCGGCGGGCAAAGAGGGGCGAGCGAGAGGAGAACACAGAGAAGCGCCGGGGAAGACGGGGCGCGCTCGGAGGACCCCCCACCCGCCCCCTTTAATGTAAAATATGTGCTTTCATGCATGCAGGGTTCCAGCCACCCGACGGCAGGGCCCGCAGGAGAAAAAATGGGCCGCGGCAGGCGCTGCCCCAGTGGAGACCCTTCCAGAGGCGCCCCGTTTACTTATATTCAAAAGTGCTGAACCCCTTTGTCACGTTTATTGTGAGACGAGGCGGTGCTGTGTGCTGGGGGTTGGGGGGGAGGAGGGAAGGGGACGCTTTCTCTCCACAAAACCCAACGGGGAGACTCTAGTCGCGAGCAAACGCCTCCAGTGCAGGGAGACAGAGTGTCCAAACCAGACCCACCTTCCAAGAAAGGAGAAAAGAGAGAGAGAGAGAGAGAGAGAGAGAGAGAGAGAGAGAGAGAGAGAGAGAGAGAGAGAGAGAGAGAAAACACACTTGGGCCTGCAGAGTCCCCAGGAATCCCGGTCCCCTCCTGCGAGCAGGAGGCTGTTCATCACAGGCGCCCTCCCCAGCGCCCCCCGCCCTCCGCCAGCCCTGCTAACTCTCCGCTCCATTATCTCCCACGCGGGCAGAAAATCGTTCGAAATATTTGGAAACGAAATAAGGTGTCACTGAGGGACGGAGCTGGCTAAAAATAGCAGCAAACTGACTTCCCCGGAGGGTGTCTGTCTCCCTCTCTTTTTCCCCGTCTGAGGGCTGGTCATCCAGGGGGACGGCGAAGCCGCCCTCGGTCGTAGGACGCAGGATCAAGGAACATCAATCGTAGGTGCTGTGGGGACCCTGTGTGCCCCTCCTCGCACCTTTCCTAAATGGGAAACTGGATTCTCCTCCTGGAAGCCGAGCTGAAAAGCACGTCTCTTCCTCGTGAATAAAGAAGCTGCCTTTTCTGCGAAGATGGAGGAGCTGTGTGTGCAAAGGGTCCGAGTGAAAGGCAAAGTCAGACCTCCCCAAAACCATCCCGAACGCGTGGATGCGGGCTCCAGCCCTTCCTTCCTTCCACAGCAGATTTGACCGGGATCAAAGTGAGAAGCGCTCGCATAAAATCGTCACGCAATCGACACTTGTTCAGGGGGAGACTGGGTCTAGGGTTTAAGTGAACCAGCAGTGAATTTTTTAAGTCTCTGTTCTTAAAATGAAAGTGGGGGAGATGCTGCCTCCCCTGAGGCTGTGGGCGCGAGTCAAGGGTCTGCGAACAGCGGGCGGCGGGAGCGGGTTTCCCAACGGGGCAGGGAAGGGGGGAGGCGGAGGTTCCGCCCCTTCCCAACACGCAGGAAACTGGCCCCACTCCCTCTGTGTCGCGGGCTTCGAGGTATTATTTAGAGGTCAAGTCGTCGGCACACGCATGCCACCCGTATGAAAGGGATTCCTGGCATAGGTGGGGGGAAAAGGCCGGGAACTTAAAACAACCCAGACTGATGAGCTGCAAATGCGGGGCGGGGGGCGGCGCTCTCAGGCTCTGACCACGGAATTCGGGGACCCACCCCGGTGACGCAGCGCGGGGAGCGCCCGGGGCCCGGGCGGGGAAGGGCGAAGCCAGGGGCGACAGTGAGGGTGAAGGGACAGGAGTCGCCGCGGGAGGTGGGGGGACACCCCAGCTGTGACGAGGCGGGGAGGGAGAGCAGCGCAGCCCGGAGGGGGCAGCCTCTCCCCCCCTCCCCCACAGGGCGCCGGCGGGGGGGTCCCCGCTGGCCGCAGCCTGCAGTGCTGACCTCACACCTTTACCCGCCTGCCCCGCTCGGCAGCCCCCTCCCCACCGCACACCCCGTTCCTAAAAGGGCCTGGAGTCAAGCCCTTGTGTGCGTTTACTTCAGGGGTGATAGCGTACTTCCTCAGAAAAAGGCAAAAAAAATTTTTAAAAAGCGCCCTCTGAAACTTTTTGCCCGTGAAAGTCTCCTGCGGGCTTCCCCGGCTGGGGCTTATGGCGACCTCCAGCTCACCCCTCGTGTGTTTTGCACGTGCCGCGTGAAACACACACGCACCCTCTTTTTTTTTTTTTAACGACGCAGGACGCACCCCTCGGCTCAGAACGCTCAGCCTCTCCTTCCGCAGGGGAGAAGTGCCCCCCGAAGCCGCTCCAACCGCTGCGAAGTTCGGGAAAGACACCCCCCCACACACACACACACACCCCGCCCCGCCGGGCGCCCCCTCCCCAGCCTCGCTCCGCCGCGCCCGGGGCTGCCTCGATTTTGACCTTTCCAACTGGTCTCCAAAAGTTTGGGTCAGAATTCCTCGGTCGCACGGTCTCGTTTGGAAGGCGGTTAGACTCTCCCGCGCGGCCGGGGCGCGCGTGGCGTCAAGCTACTTGGGTAGGGCACGCTCTGTCCTCCGTCCCCGCCGTGAATTCCGTATTTTCTGGCCGCCCACGACTTTACAACATCGTTACGGCCAGAACGGCCTCCTCCCTTCCACAGAGTTCGCCCTGAAACAGACGGCAGCGTACCCCCACCGGAGGGACAGAGCAGGCGGGGAGCCCTGCTGTGCGCAGGCGAGCGAGGCGCCCGGGACGCCCCGCCCGCAGGACCGGCAGCGAGGGGACCCCCGGGCCCGACCCCGGGGGTCTGGCTCCCGCAGGGTGCAAGCCCCTGCCCTTCCGGTTGCTTCGCCCGTTCCCAAAGAGTAGGAGGCAGACACGCGGTGACGTGAGGACTGTGGGGGCGGACGAGGCAGTCAGGGGTCAGGCGACGACCCAAGTGTCCCCAGAGGTCTGCAGAGCGCAAGAGCAAAAAGGCGGCCGAGCCTCCAACCCCGGGCCTGGGCCCAGGCGCCCGGGACGCGCGCGCCGCGCGCCTGTCCTCACACACTCTGGGGCACAGACAACAGTCACACGGCACTGACAACACGCGGACGACCCCGGCGAGGGGCGCACCCACACGCTCGACCACGCGGCGAGGCGCCTGCCAACCTGCAGCGGACAGGAGCGGGCGGCCGGGCCGGGCCGGGCCGGGCCGGGCCTCCTTCCTCCAAAAGCGCGTTCCCCGGCCGCGCGGTGTGCGCCCGCACCGCTCCCGCTCCACCCCGGCACGGTGTGAACGCAGCAGCGCCCGACGCGCGCGGGTGGGCCGCGAGCGGAGCCTCGGCGTCCGGGTCCCGTCGGTTTTATTTCGGGAGCGGGAGGGGGCGGGGGGAAGGCTGCGGGAGGGGAGGGGAATCCCAAATTAAAATAACCCTCGGTGATGAGGCTGTTCAGTGGCCTCGGGGACTCACTTCGGCGACAGTTCCATTACATTCGCCTTCGCCAGATGGCGGCGGGTTCAGCGTCCCGGGACGTCGCCGAGTCGGGCTGGGCGGCCGAGCGCGCCCCGGGGCGGCGGGGCCGGGGCGGCGGGGCCGGGGCCGGGGCGGCGGGGCCGGGGCGGGGGGCGCGCGCGCCGGGCTCACCGGTTGCGGACGAGCAGGTCTCCGTCCCCGGGCAGTGGCACCGGGCAGTCCCGGCGAAGCGTGACCGCCTCGCGGAAGTTGGGGCTGAGCCGGGTCACCAGCAGCTTCTGCATGGCGCGGGGGATGGCGGAGCCCTGGAAGTCCAGGAAGTGGCGGGCGTACGACATGTCCACGATGGCTCGGGCCCCGGCGGGCGCGCACCGCAGCATCGCCCGCGCCTCCGCCGCGCTCTGCGCCGCCGCGGGGCTCAGGTCGCGCCCAGCCCGGGCCTCCGGGCTCCGCGCGGCGCGGGCGGGCGGGCGGGCGGGCGGATCGGGTGGGTCCGCCCCTCCTCCGGCCCGCGCCCTCCCCTCGGCTCCCCCCGCCTCTGCTCCTCGCGGGGCGCCCGCTCCCCCCGCCCCCCGCCCTCTCCCGCGCGCCGCCCCCGGGGTCCCGGCCGGGGGACCGCGGCCGCCCCGGTCGCTGCTCCTTTAATCTTTTTGTTTTGGTTTGAATCGGCTCGGCGCAGACTGGCCAAGGTCCCTCTCTCCGCCCGCCCCCTTCCTCCGCGCGCCCGGGAGGCACCGGATCTCCCCACCCTCCCCGCGCTCGAAAAGCCGATTTGACTCCTCCAGAGGGTGAGGGGGGCGCCGAGGGGACCCGCGCGTCCCGCGCCCGCCGCGGTCCCGAGCCGGCGGCAGCCCCGGGCGTCCTCGGAGGCGCGGCGACCGGCGGCTGGCGCAGGCGCCTCCCCTTCCCGTGCGAAGCGTTCACTTCCTTGCAAGGTGGTACGAATCAACCCCGAGCGCGGCCGGGGCGGCGGGGCACGGCCGGGGGCCCCGGGCCGCGCGGGGAAGCCCCGCCGCGGGGGCACGCGCGCCGGCTCCGAGCGGGGCGGGCTGCGGGGTGGGGGGGGGCGCCCAGCACACCCTGCCCCCCCCCCGGCTGCTGGCCCCCGTCCCCGGAACGCCGCGCCCGCGCCCGCCCTCCGTCTGTCCCATGCAAGTTGCACGGACTAAGCCATTTTATTTATTTTGGCCTAGATTTCGTGTTTTTCCGCGAATGTCTGGAGTGGCCTGTGCAGGGTTTTCCGCTGGGAGAGACTCACGCCTTGGAAACCGGCGGGCCCGGTCCCCAGAGCACACGAGCCTTTTCCCCTTCTGGGGGTGGTGGGGGGGGGGATGCCGAGGGACTTAATTGAATCGGAGACGCTGCAGTGATGTTTGAAGACCTCCTTTCCCAACCCAGCTAGTGTCAATTCCCTCCCTCATTGTATTGACCAAAGAATCAATTCGCTTCTCATAGAGGCACCAAATTAAATATTTTCCACATTTTTGTTTGGTGATGAGATAAGTCCATCTTGAATTTTTTTATTATTATTAAAAG
>PVKZ01005538.1:0-12500 GCA_004027375.1 Macroglossus sobrinus | reverse complement strand
GCGCGCGCGCCTGTGTTCTTAGGAGTCACAGAAAACAGAGAATCGTGTAGAGATAAGCAGCTGAGCCAAATGTCCATTACATTTCAACTTTGCTGGAGAAATATATTGTTGAATTTATGTGCTGCGGGAACCCCCGCAGAGCTGCTTACTGGGAGTGGGAATAAAGAGACCCCCCAGTTCTCATGTCTGATGGCTGTTGTCAGGCGGGGAAGGGGTTTCAGGGCAGGGAGGGCTGGGCACGTCCTCCACTGAGTCACCTGCTTGGCTTTCCTGGTTCGGGAATATCTGGATGAGATTTCTCTCTTTTTTTTTTAATTGGCGTTACGTTGCTTATAGATGCCATTGTTTCACAGTGAACAATCACGCTACGACGTGAAGGTCAAATCTCAACTTTGATGTTCTCTTCACCCCGCGGTTCCGACGAAGGCCTGGTAGCGGAAAGGTGCTGGCTGCATCTTTCTCTCCGGGTTTGCTTTTGTCACCGGCCACCGTGCTGCTGCAGTAAGCAGTTTTTTAGATGATAGACGCTTTTTTATTTTTTCCTTCCCTTTCTATGTCCATTGTGTCTTTCTGAAATTCTGCACCAACACGGACAAGGATTGGGCTTTTGCTTTTAAAGGGGGTGGAAAAAACAAAAGTCCAGAACCGAGGGCATTCTTTTGGAGTTTGCCATGTGTATTTTCTCGGCAACACGGAATACAGGATTTCCTGATTCTGGCGATTACGGAGCGCCCTGCAGGAAAACAGCCAAGTACAACCCCTCCAAGCTCTCGGCGGCGACAGGCCGCTGCTCACCAGCTGCCTCGTGAACCCGCTGTGGGTTTCCTGATTTGAAATATGGGCATTTCTGCCTCGACGTGCGAGCTGGGGCTGGGGAAGGTGTGTGCCATCGCTTTTTTTTTTTTTTCTGGAGGAAATTAGCATATGGTAAATATAGGTCAAGTGCTTCGAGGCTTATAAATTCCACTCCAGAGCTCGCTGGAAGGCGTGGGCCTGTGGGAGGGGACGAGGAGCTTGGATGGATTTGGGGGTTAGACAATTTGGTTGTAAAAAAAGAAAAAAAAACCCTCAGTTTTTAGTGGAAAGTAAAGAAGTGCATCTTCAGCAAGATCATATGACGAAATAAATTAAGCCGGCAGTGAAGGTCAGGATACAGTCTGACTTGGGCATGTGAACTTTTCAGAAACCTGTATTTATTACATTTTACTATTTTTAAAAGCCAGCCTGCAAGATTCCTCGCAAGAAGCAGTGCTACGACATACCCACGGAGCCGAACCCAAGGCGAGGCCCTTTTCAAAAGGGTTCGTGCGCCTTATTGGCAAGCCATCCCCATCCCTGGGCTCGTGTCATTGTCACAGCACTGCTTAGACATACACGGGTTGAAAAACACAAGGATCGTGACTGATGTGTATTTCAAGTACGGCATGTGTCACGGCAGTGGGGACATCCTTGTATTAATGCGGTGAACCGCGCCGCTCCACGAGGCCGGTCCTGCTTCAGTTCCCAGCTACACGAAGGCAACGGTAGGGCACGGCCTTTCCTCCTGCTCAGCTTTGTTGCTACCTGGGGAGGTATGAACATCGAGAAGAGCCAAATGCCAACCAACCCAAGGTGTCACCGCGAACGGTATCCTAGCGCGGCCGTGCTGGGCAGGGGTCTCTTCAAACTGCCCCCGAACTTTGAGGAAAAAAAAAAATATATATATATATATATATATATATATATATATATATATATATATATATATATATAAAAATTTTTTTAATTAGGAAATTGTAAGGAAACTGCTATCACTCCAGAAAGTAATGAGCAATAAACACTCTGTAAATAGCCTAAGTTGCCTGGGAGGAACTCGGATGGCTAATACTCGGAGAATGATCTACGAAACACTGATAATATCCGTGACAACGGCGCACGGGGGATTTCGGAGGGCGCAGCCTGCCGGGGCCTGGTTGGCGGCTGCGGTGTGTGTGGCCGAGTCGAGGCGCGGTGCTACCTCGCGCGGTTTCATTGCGTGCAGTGGGAAAGTTTCATCACTTTATCCGGCAGGTATTGAACTTGCGTGACCTGTCAATGAACAGTCAGTAATAAGCGTGCCATTAGGAAGAGGAAGCAGGGTGAGTCTCCTGCTTGGCGAACTGGGAGCTCACCTGCAGGCAGGTGACTGCTGGGGGTGCCAGCCCCCCACTCGCTATGAACTGGGCAGGGCGGTGTCTCCCAAGCTCTCAGGGCCCACGTAGGACTGAAGTGGCCACAGAAGAGCCTCTTGTTGGCTCCTCCCCTTTCCGTGCTGAGTCCCTGGGGAGGCTGTGCGATGGGCAGAGGGTGAACGGAGACCCGCCCGGAGGTTCAGGTTCAATGCCGTTGACGCCCACCCGGGCCGGCTCCGTGGGGGCGGCTGCAGGGCTGGGTCCCTGGCTTACTCCGAGTTACTTACAGGAGATGCTCAGCGTTCGCATTAGGTAGGCTACACTCAGACCCGCTTCTCGAAGGCGCCCCCGGGCACCCCCGTTTATCACGGAAAGAAATTCAAATCCAGTCGGTGCTGTGCCCACGGTGAGTGGGTCTCCGGGTTCTCGGGCCGTTTTCTGGAAGTCGGCACTGGTCGTGGAGTTTGGCTGCGTTTCTGGGAGTAGCTGGCTGAAGGCATTACACTACCGGGAGGCTGGCTTATTCCCAAAGGGGTTCTGCAAATTAATCACCCTGTGAGCTAAATTTGTTTATAGACGTGTGTGGCAGGGGGGAGGGCCACAGGGGACGCGTCCTCCCCATCCGATCCTCCGAGCACCTGCTCAGAGCGTTACCTGCCAGGCCCCCCTCCCCACCCCAACTCCCTCCTGGTGCTCCAGGACCCATCTGGTGATGGCTGGAGACGTGGAGGGCGGTGACAAAGATAATAACACAGTTATGCCTCCCTGCTTCCGCCAGGGACTTCGGGGCAGGCGCTCAGGGGCGCGTGGCGGTTTTATATACATACATTCGTCGGTCTGTTTCTATAGCAATTGCTTCTTAAAAATAATTTACTAGTTTAATACAAAAGCAGCGGAAGGATTTTTATGTGCTCGTATGGGGAAGGTTTTTTTTTTTTTTTTTTTTTTTTTAGTTTCACACATGTTCAGTTTTAATGGGTAATAATTACATCTTTGTGTTTTGATGTCAGGCTGGTTATGAGGCCTAATTCTGCAGGCAGGCTCCTCACTGATTTGCTGGGAACTGCTGATTTGAGAGAGAGAGAGAGAGAGGGAGAGGGAGAGGGAGAGCGAGAGAGCGTTACAGGCAGGATCCCCTTCTGTTTTCAAGACGAGCTAACGCTTAAGTGGTTCCTTCCTCCAGTTCCATTTCGACAGACACGGTGGTGGCTTCCTCGGCCTCTCCCCTCCAGGCCCCGGAAGGGAACTCGCACATGGTTATGGGACTGGGTCATTCTCCAAAGGCGGGTTCCTTCAAGGAAACAGAACCGGCCGCCCCCTCCCGGCGTCCCCTCCCCAGGCACCACTCCCCGCCCCCCACGCCTGCTCGTGGCACGCAGGCCTGGTGCTCTGCAGCTCCGGCCCTGTGTGTGCTGGCAAGGCAGTAAAAATGAGCACTAATCCATCTTTCGGGGAGAAGCCGTGGGCATTAGAAGGCCGCTATCCTGTGACTAAACACACCCCTTTTATGGAGTGTTGGTGCTAATGAGAGACAGCTTATTACTGAGGCAGAGACCAAAGCCTGGGTGAGGTCAACCCTGACTGACAGTCATCAGTCATTCTTAATGATACTTTTTCCCGAGCTTTCCGAGGGATTCTGAGCAGAGTGCAAATCATCCGGGGTCATTCATAGTTCATGTACCCACAGATGGCAAAGGTTTTGAAAGACTTTGGTTTAAACTTGTAAAAAAAAAAAAAGATCTTCACTTTTCTTTTTTTTTTTTTTTTTCCGGTGGTTGTGAAGGAAGGGAAAAATACCCCCAAACAAAACCTAGATTTTTCTTATGGAAACCTTTTCATGTTCTTTCCACCTAATAGATGTTTTACACACTACGGTGCTTGTGCATTATTAAAAGAGACATAAATTTATGTTTTATGATGTCTGTCTTCTTTAATTATTACCTTTGATGTCTATTGGTGACTAAAGAGAGCTTAACGGGATTTCTCTCTCTTCTTGAATTTCGTGTCGTGAAACCGGGCGAGGCCCTGACACATGTGTGTTCCTCACCTTCAGGATTATTGTATAAATCCCTTTCTGATGAGCGGAAGTGTCAAATCAAGGACAGGTCATAAAGTAAAAGGATAAACCTTTTAAAGAGGGACCTTGGTCCTATGTAAACATTCTGCACACTATCTGAATTTTTTATGGACCAAAGAAAAATTATATTTCAGCCGGAGGAAGGGAGAAGTTTAAACAGCAGCCTGTGTTTTAATGTATGATTTTTTGTCTCCCTCCTGCTCGCATTTATAGCCATGGAAGAAACCATTGGGTCGAGGGGTGATTTTTTTTTTTTAAACATTTCGCCTCCATGTGGAGCCGGCTGGTTGGTCGCGGCCTGTTCCAGCCCAGGTTGACTCCGACCCCGGTCCGGGAGTTCGGTGTCGCAGGGCGGGGAAAACCCGGGAGCCTGGAGCTTTGTTCTTCCGCTGCCTTTTTCCTTCCCCTCCCTGAGCCTCAGTTTCCTCATCTGTAAACGGGTGTTTAGACGGTCAGAGGACCCCCCAAAGCGTTGCGTTCTCGATCCCGCGGCCCGTTGGACCCGCCTCGCAAGCTCCCCGAGTTGGAGGAAGCGTCTGCGCGCAGCAACAGCTGTTCCTTTATTTTTTTTTTTAATTTTTTTTTTTTAGAGCTCGTTATGCTCAGAGAATTTGCATTTGGTACAATTTGAGTTTATTCTTACTTATAAAAATGGGAGTAAGCTGACATCAACAACTTCTGGGCCCTTCTGCCATTTCCATGTCAAGGCATATGGGGAGATGTCATCTCAGGGGGGACCCAGAAGTTGCACGGGGCGGGGGTGGGGTGGGGTGGGTGGGGGGCTCAGGTGTGCGTGGCGGCGGGCGCGCGGGGCGCAGGGAGGGCTCCCCTGGGGGGGCCCCTCCCGATCCGTCGTGGAAGCGGAGGCTGGCAACGGGACCGTGGTGGCCCTTCGAGGAGAAGCCGCCTCCTTGCCTTTGCCCTGGGAAAGTGGGCGCTTCGCCTTGAGTTCAGCCAGCATCTCGCGAACGGCTGCGATGCGCGAGCAGAGCCGTGGTCCAGCTCCGGGGACCGCAGGGGATGTGGCTCCTTCCTGTTCCTGCTGTTGCGGTGACTCGGCCCACGCCCAGCGAGCGGGTCCCTTCTCTGGCCACTGGCCCCACGGCCCCCGCATGCTCTTTGGGGGACATCACAAGTGGCCTCGCAACCTCAGCTGGTGCTCTGGACACAAGGAGTTAGGGCCTCACGGGCATGGGGATGGGCGTGCGGTGCTGGCGACCAGCGGCTAATCAGGTCCCGCAGTGCGCGCCCGGTGGGGTAGGGTCCCCAAGGCCAGGTGGCCTCGCGTGTGTGGCCGCCCATCGCCGGCTGCTGGGACCAGGTTCTCCTCGGTGGCCGTTTGGGCCTGAGTGGTTTAGAACTCAGCCAGAGGAGAACTGCTTGGAGAGGAGGTCTGTGTGTGTGCGTGTTGTTGTTTTTTTTTAACCGGCTTGAATGTCAAATGTCAGCTCATTTGGTAAATAATCGGTTCGGAAGGTAAGGGCTGGCTGTCTCTAGGAGATTTGAAAGATGTAACCCAGGCGTTCCAGGGGCAACACCAGTGACATACCTCCGAGGCCGCGTCACCCACGCAGATGCAAACATTTGTCTGCGGTGGCTACATGTCTCGGATACTCAGACCCAGTGAGTCCTGAGAGGGAGGAAGACCGTGTGGACCAGGCCGGCCCCTGACACGTTCCTGCCGCGGGCAGCAGATGATCTGTCTCCAAGGAATGGGTTTCCCCTGCTCCCTGCTCACACCCCCCCCCCCCCCGCTGGTTTTCCAGAACCTTCCACCGGGTCCCAGGGGCGAGCCCACTGAGTCTTTGATGCCTCGCCGATGGCCCCGTCTTATCTGTTTGTGAGGCAGCTCAGGCCTCAGATTTAAGTCCGGGGTTCTGGCTACAAGTTAGAGTGTGATTAATAATTGACTAATGTAGCTTTTATTTATCACGGGCTAGCACATTTCGCCATTACCGAGTTAATTTATGTTAAGTGTAAGCTGTCGTTCAATCTGTTTTTCAACTTTTTTTTTTTTTTTTTTTTTAATCCTAAGTCTATCTTTCACTTTTTGAGAAACAAAATCCTTATACAGGGCACAGGCTCACTCGGTGCCAAAAAGTTGATCTCCTTTTCACTAGAGTCATACATCACCGGCCCTCCCAGCTGCACTGTCAGCCTGTGACAGAATGACATGTGTCATTTATCAAAGGGGCCAGGCTGGGCCTTGGGAAACGCTGCCGACAAAGCCTGGGAGAGTTCATTTTGCAGTCCCTCCTACCCTCTGCGAGCCCCTTGCCAGGAAAGCCTGTGATGTTTCTGTCTTCACAGCATTACTGTAAGTCCTTCAACCCTCACAGAATTAACCCTCCCCGCCGGAGCACACAGCAGCTGCTCCGTCCTGCTGGCCTGCCCGAGACCCCGGCCTGGAACCCCCACCCCCAGCCTCCGTGTGGGTACACCCCCCGCGGTGCGCCGCCTGGCCCTCCCCTCCCCGCTCCTCCCAGGCTTTCAGAATTCAAGCCCGAAGTTTTCCTTTGCGAGGCAAGGTCAGGGGCAGAAGGACCAACGATGGAGCTGCCGAGCGAAAGCCAGCAGCCCCGCCTGGCTCCTGGCGGAAGATGGAACATAGCTGGCTCTTACACCGAGTTGATGGCCAGCCTGAGAAGTGTTTTGCTCCAGGCTATTTTTGAAACCACCTACTAAAGCCCAGTGGAGGTTTCTTCTCTCTCTCTCTCTCTGTGGCTTAGAATCTGTGACCCCATTCCTGCGCCTGAGGATGAGGATGAGGATGAGGATGAGGCTCGGGGGGAGGGGGGGTCACACTGGTTCCGAATGTGATTTTTTTTTCGAAGAGGAAGAGAGAGGGCCACCCTTATCCTCACTCAGATCCTTTACTTTTTATGCCTGTCCCTAAACCGCCCGAAAACAATGAACAAGTGAGAAGGAAAAAGAAAAAGAAAGAAAGGGGAGTAAGTAGGGTGTGAACATACAAAAGCATTTGGGTAAAATAAACCTGGTCTCCCCCCCACCCCTTCGGAAAGGGCGAGTTTTGCATTTGGATCACGTGTGTGAGGACGTGAGGAAAGTTGTCGTCTCTCCCACCCGTACCCCCTTTGTCCGCCTGCTCCCCAGTCCCGAGGTTATTTACAGCTTCAGATATCGTTTAGAGAGATAGCTAAGCAGACTGTTGCCTCGGCCAGGAACTTTCCAGAAAGAAATCCTATAAATTAGCCATTGCTCAGGAGTGGCTGTCTCCTAGGCAGAGCTGGCCCTTTCATTTGTCTGCATAAGGCTAATTTATTTTGGCGGCCAGATGTGAGCTGACAGCCATCACTCAGAGCGCCCTTCCCCCACCGCCACGAGGTCGGGAAAACAGTCACGCTCCCCATTCTCCAGAATCCCCACCAACGTTCCCGAAGATGGATGTGTCTTTAAAGCAAAGATTGATTGTGGATATCGGAGTTATGGCGCCATTTGTCATGGTGAATATTATTTAGACTTGGGTTGTACAAGGCTGTAACTTGAGACCGGGCCAGGGGAGGGACAATCTGGGAACGCGAGAATCCGTGAACTTTAATGGATGGATGCTTTTTTCAAAGCTCAACTCACTATAGCGTGATTTACTTTTCCTACGGACAGGAAACAGGGCTTTCGGTTTTAAAGGGACAGCATGCTGGCTTGTCCTGCGCGGCGGGTGCTGCTGGACCCCGCCCCGGCGGGAGGCTGCGGGCGGCCACCGCAGGCAGGCAGCAGTGCGGGGAAGGCCTGATGGCGCGGCCTGCGGCCATGCGCATGTGCCCTAAAGCGCACTGCCCAGATCCTCCTGTCCTCACCCGCCACCCATGATTGTGTTAGAAACTGGGGTGCAGCCCAGAGCTCCCCACCATCACGGAACCCGCCAGGCCCCGTGTGCCCGAGACCGGCCAGCCTGTCCGCGGTGCAGCGGGGAGCGGCCTGTGGACGCAGCGAGACGAGCGGCTCGGAAACTCATCGCATCAGGAGCCCGGGGCTCTGGGCAGGATGCTTGGCTGCCCCCGGGTGCTGACGGGGGGCGGCAGATGCAGCGGGGGGCGCGGGGTCCGCCTGACGGGCACCGGCCCCCTCGCCGTGCAGCGCGTGCGGGGTGTCGGGGCGCGCGCAGCCAGGGGTTGGGGCGCTGCCCGCACGGCCTGCCCGCGGCGGCTGCTCTGCGGGGCCGGTGCTGCCGCGGGACCCGTTCCGCTCGTGGCGCGTGGGCCCGGGGACGCGAGTGACGCTCTTCGGTGGATGAGTCGCCCCATCTGTCCGGGCCCAGCCCGCAGGGTCCGGCCGCCGGGCGTTGGGCAGCAGCGCCCCGCAGTCCCTGCGCTGCCGGGGCCGCCACCACCGCCCTGTGCGACGCTCGGGGCCACCTGGACGGCACAGCTCGGGGCCACCTGGACCGCACAGCTCGGGGCCACCTGGCCCGCACACCTCCCGCCTAGGGACGGCGCAGCCGCTGCGCGGAGGGGGCTCCAGCTCCGGAGGGTGCGCGGTGGCGCGGCGGGCGTGCTGCGGGGACCTGCCGGACGCTCGTCCACAGGGGCCCCTCCATGTCGTGTGTGTCCCTGGGAGGCACGAGGCACAGGAGGCGGGCTGTGGGCCCCTCTTACCCGCGCCCCGCACCCCACACCGCCCGTGCCGGCACTTGTCGCGTGGCCGGGCACCCCCGCACGAACGCCCTGCTCTCGCCAGGGCGGGACAGGTGAGGGGCACGTCTCCACGGCCACCAGCGAGCGTGCTGGGAATGACAGGCGACAAAGGAAACGGGCACGCTCTTCCCATTTGCAGCCGCGAACCCCAGCGCGGTGGCGGGGGGTTCCCGTGGGAGCGCCAGCCTTCCCTGGAATATCGATCCAACCTTAACAACGGACCCCAATCCAGGGCGCCCCAAAAGCGAGGGACCCCAGACAGGAAGGAGGCGGCGAGAAGAGCTGCCAGCACCCACCTCTGACGGCGACAAGGGCACAGCCACCCCCGGGACACCGGCGCGTGGCGCGTGGTTGCGCATCGTTGCGCTGCGCATGCGCCGGGCCGCGGCGCGGTGGGGGCGCGAGGACGCACCGGGGTCCGCGCGCGGCCGCGGCGCCGTGTTACCCGCACGTTACAAGCGCATTCCCGGCCTCCGAGGCGCGTGGGACGCGTCCGCAAACAGGAAGTCGTTGTCAATCAAAGTCACATGAGTCCCGGCGCCCGGGATGCTGGCTGAGGTCAAATCATTACCCTAAGCACGCGGTAACCATTAGTAATGCGCGGGGGTCCCCGCCGCCGCCGCCGCTGTGATGTGGGGCCACCGTCCTCTGATGGGAGGCTGCGGGGTGGGGGGCGATGCGGCCCGGCCCGCCCCCCGCCCCCCGGCGGGCGGCCACCGGCAGGTGCTCAGGAAGTATGGCCCGTTCACGCGACACCCCTTACCCAGGGCCCCGAGCACCCAGGAGGACGGAACACGGGGACAGAGTGACCCAACTTTCAGCAGCCGCCGCTGCGCCCCCCGTGAGGGGCCCAGATTTATCTCGGTGCATTATGGAGTAAAGCAAACGTCATGAAAACCATTGTTTTTTAATTTTTTTTTTTTCTCGGAGCGTTCGAACGAGGTGATTTATGGCGGTGATCCATCTTTCAGGCCATCCGTCATCTTTCAGTTGCTAGGCAATCACACCAGCAGCTGTTTGCTTTGAATCAGGCTGGAAAGTTGTCAGTCACCACATGCAGGTATGACCTCAGTGGTGGGAAGCATCATGTGTGCAAAATTAAAGAGACTTCGTCTTTCTTCCCCGGTCCCCTGACTGCCCTGTCATTTGTCGGCGTGGCATTAGTCCTTCTTGGCACTTACAAGAAGAGAGGGAAAAAAAAAAAAAAAAGAACAAAGGAGTGGATGGAAAATTCCGGGCTTGGAAACCCGAAACTGTTCTTTAAACGCGCGGCACCTCACCTGTTCTGTGTTTGTGCCACCAGGGTGGGTGGCTCTGTAAGTATCACCAGGGGATGGGAGGGGGACCACGTGCGTTATAGTATTTCAATAAGCCAGTTAAAAACAAAATCAGTTCTCTGCTGGGGAAACCCAAACCCAGCAGGTCTCAGCGTGCGGTGCGGGCCGGAGGCCCAGGTGACGTCGCCGCTGGGCTGGCAGCGCTGCCCCCAGGTGAGGCAGGGCAGGTGACGTCGCCGCTGGGCTGGCAGCGCTGCCCCCAGGTGAGGCAGGGCGGGCGAGGCGCCCTCTCTGTCCTGTTGGTGGCCGTAGAAGCTGGCAGGCTCCGGGAGGAGGCAGGTCCCGTGAGGGCCCGCCCCACACAGTGGTACCTCAGGGGGTGTGTGGCCATCACCTGCTGGATCCCTGCACTGTGACCTCGGGCTGCTGCCTGTCACCGCAGGACTCTGCCCCTGCCTGGCCCATGCCCTCTGGGGGCCGTTTGCCTGGGTGCGTCTCCAGCGTGGGGCCCCTCGAATCTCTGTCGGTCACCTTGGTGCATTCGCTGGCTTTGGCGGAGAGGCTGGCTAACGCGTAAGCCGTGGCACCTGTCCGTGTCCTGTCGTCTGAGATACAGGCTACGAACATCACACCCAGCAAGAAAAATAAATGCACATTAAAACCTGTTTTAATGATCGAGGCCAAATTTCCTTCCTCTGTCGACCTTCACGTAGGGGTTTCCTTTGTTCCTCTTGGGTTTACGACGTGTGCACGCAGGTGGTCGACGCCCAGCAGCCACACTGTAGGGGCCTGCGTGTCCAGGGTGGTATCGGCTGTCATCTGAGATGCCCGGATGGTGTCTAAGTGACCTGCTTTCGCTGACAGACAGTTAGACCAGGTGGCTCTAAGATCTTCAGCACGTATTCTGGAAAGTCTGAAATAAGTTTAATTCGAGAGTTAGGTTTGCCTTACTCAGTTCGTCATCACAATACGTGTACTTTTTCATTTGTTTGCTCGTTAGGTAATTTCGAGGGCCCACGATACTGCCTTCCGATGGGCAGCCCCCTCGTCGGAAGCGGGTTTTCTGAGCAGGGCTCGTCACGTGCCAGCTCTGTAGCGGGGCTCCAGACACACTGTGATGGGAGCCCTGGGCATTGCCATGCTCTGCTCCAGACAGCGGCTGGGGACGGTCAAGGGGGGACCCCCAATCCCTTCCCTGACACCCCTGAGGCCAGATAGGTTTCAGAACTCAAGTTTTTAGACTTTTGAAAGGAAATTCGGTCGCATGTAGTGTGTATTTTGCAGCGTCCTCAGCTTTCTGAAACGTGACTGTTCCCAGGGAAATGCGTGAATATTCCCAGCAAGGGTCGGTGAGGACCATAAGTGTCCTCTTGTCCTTCAGGCCGGGTTTTATCACCAGTGAGCTCAGATCAGGTCAGATTTGCTGTCACAAGGTTAAGACAAACCACGAAGCTCTCAGAGCTGTTTGGGGTTTGGAGATGCGATCGGAGGACCGTGGTCTGTGTTTGCACACAGCCCATGTCACAGGGCCACCTGTCCCCGGAGCCACCGCCTGCAGCCGGCCTGTGGCTTGGTGGTGGAGGCGAGCGCGGGTGCTGGCTCGGGGGTTCTGGACTTCTGGGCTGGCCGCAGTTTTCCCCATTGTAGTTCTCTTTGGGGTTTTCCTCCCATACCCATGAGGAAAAGTGGTGTCAGTTACAACGTCAGCCTCCCTGAGCCTGCCCAGGCATCCGTGGAAAGCTCCGAACTGTAGAAACACACGTTACTCCCAGCATATCCTCTCGTGCCATCTAAGGTACAGTCTTCTCTCGCTTTGGGGAGAGTTCGAAGTCAGTATTTTCCCACAGTCGACTTAAAAGAATTTCCCTTCGCGACGCTCCCGTGTTTCCGTCGATTTTCGGGGTGACCATATAAATATGGTGACCATGCCGAAAGGACTGCTCTGCCCCTGACTCCAGCTCTGTAAGAAACAAGTTAAAATGCTTGCCACGCCAGGCCCGTGGGTTCTGGGTCACCCATGTCGATGTGGGGGTGCGTGTGCTGGGAGCCCTCTTTTGGGGGGTGGGGGGAGAAGATAGAATGAGTCTGTCTAGTAGATTAATATTTTAATGTTGGGGGCATGCAGTAGCCCCCTGGACTTTGGAGTTTAAAGAATCCTATAAACCAACTTCCTTTTTGGGGGGCTGTATTGGGTTTCCCTGCACTTCTCACGTTTCGTGCTTTGACCTGTTGGGTGTTGGGTGGTCGTGCTCTGCCCCCCTCGCTGGTGGGGGACCGCACTCGGGCAGTCGGCTGGGGCGGCGGGTAACTGGTTAAGGTGTTTTGAAAACCCCCTTTTTAGGAG